>CM076570.1:951423185-951619385 GCA_034641835.2 Pinus albicaulis
TGGCCGGAAGACGACTCGGTTGAGGGGCTGGAGGGAGCGCGCAGGGGTTGACCTCTAGTGCTCCCCCTGCGGCAACGCATCCTTTGACGCAGGCGAGGCATGGGTCCAGTCTCAGCAGTGGGCACAAGAGGAGACGGAGAAGCAGAATTCCAAGAAACAGAGGAAGACAGACACAGACTAGACCGAGGGAAATGCAGATATGCAGCAAGGTCTAAGTAGCAATTTAGCTGGCCACTTCTCCTTCTCGTCACAGTGAGCAGGCAGTGTAACCCAGAAACCGGCTCGTCTGAAAAACCATAGCGAAATGCCATTTTATCGACCCAACCGCAATGCAATCGAAGGACGCCCATCATAATTAATCTCTGATCATTAATGAGAGCCGAAGGCCGGATCATATTGGAGCATGCGGAATCGCTAACAGGATTGGAGGTCCGATCTTGAACAGTGTTAAAACTTAATGCGATTTAATGTGAAAACCTTGGAACTTAAATATCGGCTAATTGAACAACATTAAAACTTAATGCGATTGATATGAAATCGCCACATCCATGTCCCATTGCCTTAAACGCCATCGAATGCACCCGCAGCCGGGAGCAGGGCAAGTTTTGATTGAGGACACGTGGCAGAAATTGATTGGAGCGGATCTTTGTTTGGGCCGCTCGCGCAGTGGAAATCCGGACCCGAAAAAGATTAGGGCGAATTTGATAAGAAATTCGCGTCACAACTCTCCCTCCGTACGCCAGCCCAACTTCGGACCCGAAAAATATTAGGGCAGAATTCATTTGGTTTTCGCATCACAAAATTGGCCGACGTCAGCAGGATATTTTGGAACACGAATTTGGTTTGAATTAGGGTTTATCGCCGTTTGAAGTCTGGCGGGCTCGACTTAAGAACAATTTGTTTGATCCCATCTTATAAAATTTGCGTTGGTTTTCTTTGATAATACACATATTTATAATAAATCATGGGAATACCACACTAAACATGTGGAAAAGTTATATAAATTATTGAGAACAATAATTTTTATGTAAAAATATCCAAATGTGCTTTTGGGAAATAAGAATTCGAGTATTTGGTTCATATTGTTTTAAAGGAAAGAGTGAAGTTGGAGCCTCAAAAGATGCAAGCTATTACAAAATGACCTATTCCTAAGAAAATCAAGGTTCTTAGAAGATTTTTTAGACTTACATGATATTTTTGATCATTTGTTAAGAATTATGCATGCATTTCAAGTCCACTCACATATCTCTTGAAGAAAATATCATTTATATGGAATGATGAGGCTACTTTGGCATTCTCTCTTTTAATGGATGCCTGTCTTCTACACCAACATCGGTTGCACCTACTTTTAGTAAAACATTCATAGTAAAGTGTGAGGCTCTAGGACAAGGAATTTACGTAACATTAACACAATAAGGGATATCATTGGCTTTTAAAAGCAAGGAATTCAAAGAAAATATTTGGTGAAATCTACGTATGAAAAATAAATGGAAGCAATATTACATGCAATAAAAAATAGGGATAGTATATCATTGGGAGGTACTTTAAAGTCAAGATATACCATGATAGCATAAAGTATTTTTTGAAGCTATGATTTTCATTAGAAGATTAACAAAAATGAGGAGAAAAAATGCAAAGTTTTAATTTTGAGATAATATACAAAAAGGGTAAGGAAAATTTAGTACATGATGCTCTTTCTAAAATAGAAGAGGCCTCAAATTTATATCCAATTACATTTCTATTCCTAGGTGGCTAGAAGAAGCTTTCCATAATGGAAAAATGACAATAGTACTAAACAAAAACTAAAATTTATAAAGGATGGGATGAACTCTATGGAGCATTGGGAGTGAAAGAGATATACTTTGGTGCAAATGTAGAATATTTTTATGCACGCAAGCATATTTGAATAAACAAATATTAAGGGAGTCCCATGTCTCTCTGATGGTAGGATACAGGGTTCCTTAAAACATCTCAAAGGATCAAAAAATATATTTTTGGAAGGAATGAAGAAAGATATTCAAAATTTTGTAAGAGAAGGTCAAGTTTGCATAATAAATAAAATAGAGATAGTAAAATCTCTAGGGTTACTTCAACCATTCCACATACATATTCAAAGACTAGAAGATATATCAATAGACTTTATTACAGGGTTACTGAAATATAAAGGTAAGTATTACATTTTGTGGTCATTTATATAGACAAATTTTGTAGATTTTTTTTGTAGAGCTCAAAGTACATAAACAACAAGCCAAGTGGCAGAAGTGTCCGTGAAAGAAATTCATAGTCTTCATGGTTTTCCTAGAGTAATAGTAACAAGAAACTTTTGGAAATAATTATTTAATATGAGTGGAGAAACACTAGCTGCCATGAGTTCTACATATCAAACACAATCAAATGGTTAAACAAAAATAGTTAACAAATGTTTTTAAGGTTATCTACAATGTTACTCTTTAGAAAAGAAATCTTAATGGATGAAGTGGGTTCCTCAAGGAAGAATGGTAATATGATACTATCATACTACCTATCACACATCTACTAAAATTTCCCCATTTAAAGCCCTTTATGGATATCCAACTCCTAGTATCTCATACTTTTTGCAAGATAAGTCCAAAGTATAGGAAATAGAGTCACATATGGAAAATACTAAAGAAAATTTTAAAATTATTATGGAAAACCTTCAAATGACATGAAACATGATAAAACAACAAGGGGAACAACATTGAAGTGAAAGATAATTTGAGGAGGGTAATTGGGTATTTTTTAGATTATAGCATTATAAGTAATCTTCATTCAAGAAAAAGAAGAATAAAGAATTAGCTCAAAAATATTATGGCCCTAAATAATTATTCATAGGATTGCACAAGTAGTATAGAAGTTATATTTTCCTTATTCTTGCATTCATAAGGTTTTTCATGTATCTTTCATAAAAAAGGTTTTGGGAAAAAATATGCCAATGTAAATAGAACTTCCAAAATTAGATGAAGAATGAAAATTGATTCTTGAACCACAAAAAGTTATAGATAAACATTCTGTATCTCTTTGACATATAACCATTATGAAGTACCTAATCAAGTGGAAGAATATTCCTCTAGAAGAAGGTACATGGTAAAATGATCAATTCGTGATGAAATACCCATGGCTAAAGGATTCGTTTGAAGTTTTGACAAAGGTTTTGTTATATGTTTTATATAACGTGCGGCAGAATAGTTTTATTGTTTGTTAAGGTCCCACACAGTGATCAAATTTGAAGGGCAGGTCCAAATTTCAATTAGAAGGGCATATATCTATGTCGCCCTTCCATAATGAAAAGCTTTAAAAAAAAAAATTCAATTGACCACAATAAATTATTTTTACATTTCATTTTCAGAAAGACAAAACCATCAATCTTTATATTAATAAAAGACTATTACATATACAACAATGAAGAAGGCTCCATCTTTCATTGCTTAAATATCTCATTGGCAATGTCAACATAAGTCTTGAAGACACTATTATAAGAATTTGGATACATACCACTGGGATATAGGAGATTCTTATGTGTCAGATTGTGTAATGCTATTTTGACTTTGTCTCACAAGGAGCAGTAGCATGGAGGTCTGGATTTTTCTTATAGAAATTTTTTATTATTATTTGAAACATTGTTTATAGATATGAAGACAACAATGAAATTATGAGCATGGTGGACAATTAGTCAAGCTCATGATGCCAAACCATGATGATGTAAGTTTGGAATTTAACATTTTTACTTGTTAAAGACAAATAGTCAAAATCACTGACAACTTAGTATGCCATAATTAATAATCATTCCATGTTCACTTTTGTTAATAGGTTTATGTCACATGATGATCTCTCTTCTCTGGCATTTACTTGTATTGAAGATCACTATTCTAGGAATAAGGAGTTATTTTCTCCAAAAATAACCCTAGCCAAATATTGACAATGCATCAAGGATATCTTTCTATGCTTCATAAGCACATTTGTTCTACTTCTAAATCATGTCTTGGAAGTGGTTGTTGTGCTGGAAATTATTCACCGGTTGGTTTCATACCAAAGTCTTTTTCACATTTTCAGCATCCAATACATGAAAAAGATAATGGTTTAAAACAACATAAATATTTGAAATTTTGCAAGAATTGTCTGGCACACTTTGAATATGAATTTTGAAGTCAAGTGCATGATCTTGTATAGGATCAAGTGTCATTTTGAATACCAAATGTTTCATAAGAAACTTCTCAACATGCTACCCTGCAGTAAGGATTAAATGACAATATTGCATCAACTATTTCCATAATAAAAGTGCACCTCGGCCATAAAACTAAACAACTAAAAATGTTGTAGATCTAACAAGACCACATAATCAAATGTATTCCACAAGGCCAATACTGTATGAAAAATGAAAAGGAGTTTGCAACCAAAAATACCTTAGGCAACTAATTCAATTAGATACACCAAACCATCAGCAAAAAGGAAAACCAGCCTACTCAAAAGGCAAGCGTTTACCTCCTTTGAAAAATTTTTGAGTTCCGAAACAAGGGCCTTTATTGTCTTGTCAATGCCCCTAGTAATTTGAATGGGGTTTGCACCTGCTGCAACAACCTAAACAAAAAGGTTTCATTTCAAATTATTTTCCACAAATTTAAGATACAACCATTGTCAATTTTGTATTTCCTAACAAGCTCATAAATTTTGACAAAAGAACCAAAATTTTTTAATACCTAATAGCAATTTTTTCACTCAAAACTATCTTAGACTCAATAAGCCCAACCCAAAACTAAAAAACCAAACACCATAAGACCCTACAAAAATGAATAGATGATCTTAATCCAGTACTATCGACAAAAAGTTACCTTTACACCCTCACTTATTAAACCTTGTGCTGTTGAATTTTAACTTCAACTGCTGCAGCAGAAGGACGGATGCAACAACAACATTTTTTTTTTGGAGGTTGCTTGCATGCCATCCAGAAATTTAATTCAGCATTTAAAATTCCTGCAAGTTTTTTTTGTAGACGGCCGCAGCCATATTTTTGTACAGGATTGTATTTAAACACAACAACCAGCATTAACGCAATTCACCAACCAGAAATTAAACAAACAGAAATTTACCCGACAGTTTTGTAAATTCAAAAGGAGGACATGTGGAGCATTAATATTGGATCACATGAAATTGAAGGGAATCTGAAAACCTGAAAACCGGACCCGAATTTTTTATAGGGCACATTGGATTGAGAATTCGAGTTAAAATTAGGCAGACGTCAGCATCCCATTTTGGAACACGAATTTGGTTTGAAATTCAATCTATTCAGACTTTTGAAGTCCGACGGAAAGGGTTCTTTAATGTTTTGATAGTTTAATATATAAATATGTTTTAAACATATGTTATATATATATAACATATATACATATGTTTTAAACATATGTTATATATATATCATATGTGAAATGAAAGGTGGGCCATAGAATTTAGTTTTAATTTTATTTTTTTTAAAAGAGGGTTTATTATAATATGTTTTATATGTTACGGCATATAAAAATAAAAAGGACAAAAAAGCTTGGTAGTTTTTTTTATAGACAGTACGTAAATTTTTTATTACATAGCAGTGTGTAAAAAGTGAAACACTGAGTGTAACATTTTAAGTGTGTATGCACAACAGTGCGAAAGGGAAAAACACAGCAGAGTGTTTTAGAGACAGAGTATGTTTGTTTTGAACAGACAGTGAGTTGGTTTTATGCATTGCGTTTTGTAGCAGTCATAATTTTGTAATCCCTCTCAGTGAGGAAGAAGTGTAATAGTTTTTTTTTTGAGTTATTGAAGGGAATAGAAGTTTGTTTTCAAAGTATTGAAACTCTGTCTCCTGTCAAAGAAATTTTTATTTTCTCTGTGTTAGAGGAAGGGAGATTTATTCTCCATTGATTGTTCTAGAATTTTTCAATATTCAAACATGTGCAAGAACAACAGATGTTGTGGCTCCATCCCCAGCTAAATCATTTGTCTTTGCCGCAACTTGCCTTACCAACTTGGCCCCAATATTTTCAACTGGGTCCTCTAATTCAACCAATAAAAAGGCCAAAACCATAGCATTGAGATACATTTCATTACATTGTCAATAACAATAAAATTTGACTCAGCCATAACCCTTTCCTTTTATTGTTGTGAAAATATTTATGCATTACTCTAATGTGGCTAGTCCATAGGCCAAGTAGACCATTGGGTAACAAATATGTTTCCTTTCACCTTTGAGTTTTTAAATTATGCCTACCAAATCTAAGACATTTAAGAGGGGGAACTAATACAACGTTAAAAAGAAAACCAGAGCACACATCTACAAATTACCTCCTTAGCTACTGTCACAACATCATTAACTATTTTCAGAGAACCATGCTTGCTCTCCAAGACAACATTTTGCCCTTCGCCCCAAGGGTGACTCCAACAAGATCAGCAAGTTTGTTCACACCGCCTGCGAGACAAATTGACAATGCTTTCAGTAAGTGTGCAATTGAATGCCAGACCATATGCCAAAACAACCCTCCATGAAAAATTAAAATAACACATTAAAATCGAATATAAGTGGACAGGAAAGATCCACCGCAGTGAAGTTTCACGTGCAGGTGACCTTCCTTTAAACATAATTTTTTCTCTGACCTGCAATTTTTTTGTCACTGAGCCATCCTTGTTGAAGTACAACTCCTTTTCTATAGCTCTTGTATTAACTACCTTCTCTCTGTCGCGTAATCTCAGAGTCCCTCTTCTGCTTGAGCGATTAAAGGAAATGGGTGAAAAAACTGAAAGAGAAGACAATTGTCTGCCATAATTATCAAACAGTGCACCCAACTTCTTCCCCTTTCCATTGTTACCCAATGAGGTAGATGTGGCAATTGTTGTCATACTGCCCAAAGCAGAGGCCATCTTCTCTTATCCTGAATATAGAATTACAAGATCTTCATATTAGTATGAACCTTAACAAACATGACTCCCATTGCTAAAAACCACTTTTAAGTTGTAACAGGCAAAGCCAAAGCTGCTTCAAACTGCATTATCAATCACAAGGTATCACCATCAAAGCTATAATTTTAAGATAAAAATTTATCTACCATTGAAACTATAATTTTAAAATAGATACACCTAGTGATATAGACACCTAGTGAGAGTAGAGGTTAGGAAATTATAATAAGAATTATTACAAGATATCACTCACAGTGCAGTTGATTGTTCATTGTCTATTGTAACTATAATTTTAAAGAAGACACACTTAGTGATATAGACAACACCAAGTGAGAGCAGAGGTTATGAAATTATAATGAGAATTATTTCAAGATATCATATTACTCATAGTATAGTTAATTGTTTATTGTTTGGTGTAATAATTTTTTATTATTTATAAACACAATCAAACATATTATGAGGGACGGTGATGAAATTGACAACGGTCTCATAACAAACCATAACGGGCACATCCCCTGGCAAGATAGACTCTGAATAAGAAATAAAGCAAAACAAAGTGATTACTTACAGGATCATAGGCTTCCTGAAGAACAAGATCTAGAGCAGCATCTGTAACCCCTAAAGCAACACCTCTCTCTGCAAGACGAATCGCTACATCTTTCATATGTAGTCTAGCAAATTTTCTGAGCTCATCGCGAGAAAGAGGATCAAATACAACTATCTCATCAAGTCTATTCAATAGCTCTAGCCTGAAATGTCTTCTAACCTGCAAAAATATTCAAAGGCATGTCAAAACATGCAGCCAACTTCGTGATAAAATTATATGAAAAATATGCATACACAGAGTCCAGGAGAATGAAACGATAGGTGTATTGGCAGTTGCCGAAATGCAGCAACTAAAACGGCAGGTGTATTGGTAGTTGCGGAAATGCAGCTACTAAAACGGCAGGTCTGTCGACGGTTGCAGGTGTGTGGATTGTTGCTGGTATTTTCAGACCGATTCCATGGAAATATACCAGAAACCAGTGGTATGTCAAACCTAGAAGGTAACCCGAGAGACTGTGACCATCAGATTAAACAAGTAACAGGTGTCGTGCCTAGATAAGAAGTGTTGACGAAAAAAATTGATCTCTTTCATAACAGAAGGCCTATCGGCCTAAATATCTAGGACATGTGGCACTCCATGATAAAGACACATGGTGTGTGGATTTGAGTTTTTCAGGTGGTCAAATGGGCCGAAAATAGGTGAAATGTGGCACCACTCAGAGATTGACATGTGCCAATTGGTACAAGTGGTAGACAATTGGCATGCTCAAACAACGAAGTGATGCAGGAATGACATGAGGGAGAAAATATCAGAAAAGCCCCAAATCTAGAGAACTAAAGCTCATCACCAACCTGAGATTGACAACTTTACATGATGTAACCTATGAAATCGTAAATGGAGAAATCATAGTAAAAATAAAGTAACCTATGTAACAATAAAGTCGGATTCATCCTAGGAGTGGTAATGGGAGAAATCATAGTGAACAACAGGAAACATGCAGAGTTGCTTACAATCAAGTAGATGAAAAAACACATACAAAAAACCTAGATAATAATCATGAACAAGCTTAATATTGAATTATGAACTGTAAAGGAACTTACAAAATGTGACATTACGAACCTGGTCAAGCGCACAAGCAAAAATATCCTGGACATGACCCTGGTTGACAAGTTGTATTGCTCATGATGCAAGAGGATTTGTACCTGCACTGCCAAGTCAGTCAAAATCCATCATTATCTATACAATAAATACAAGTAATTGATGTAGTATTTTTTACTCTAAGATGCATTCTTATGATAATGTTAGAACATATGTTGAAAATGTCAAAACAGACCTGAATAAGCTCCTCTTCGTTTCAAGAACAATTTATTGGAGTCGCATGAACTTGGAACAAGCCTCCCACGATCTGAAAGAGTAGCAACTAAGTCAACAGTGACATTTTTGTTGCTACACTGGATCGAGGGAGGTTTGCTCCAAGATTAAATCGCTCCAATAAATTATTCTCTACTAAACAGGGCCAACCACGTGAAGGTGGAAGCTCTTATGGCCCCTCCCCCCCCCCCCTCACATCACTCTCAATTCCCCAATACCCAATCTATATTTCATTTTTTACTTTCATGAGCATAAAAAAATATATTCAATAACTAATAAAAAACAATTCAACAAAAACTACGCAAGGAAACATTGCAATTAATGCTTGACATAAAAATAGTATGATAAATGAGTTTTTTATATAACGCAAAAAACGTTCCAAGTATGGTAACGTTTGTCTTATAATAATACAATATTTTACATTATCGAATTTTCTTTTTCTTCTTCATATTTCTAAAGCTCCTAATTACATCATCAATACCATCATGCTCTGCTCCTGTTTCGTGCCTTTCGACCCGCACTGCTGACCTAGTTGCGTAGTCACGATGTCTGGTCTCATCCAGTGACGGGGCATCGCCTACAAAAACAAATAATATTAAATTTTAATTGTCAGTTTTTAAATATCATTGAAATAGTTCGGTAATATTAATAAAAAAAATTGCAATGAGATTATTTACCTGGTGCACCAGTTGTCGCCGTTGGGACTGTTGCCCTGTCTTCCTCTCTGGTGGTAAGATCCTCAAGGGAAACATTCTCTGTCATTTAAACAAAAAACGTTATAATGACAACCATCAAGGTATAATTAGAAAAAATTATAAGTGGAAATTAATTACCGTCACGGCCCTCACTGATAGCAGCATTGTCGGCCTGGTCCCCACTACAATGATCAGGTTGCACGAGAGGATCATCTACATCTGGCTCTAAAACTGGGCTATTTACCTCGTCGGTAGTGTTGCTCCCCTGATTTAAACAAAGTTGTTAGACATTAAATTTATGGACGAAAACAAAAATATTGAAAGGTTAATGTTTTACCTTATCAGGCATTGTAGATCTTGGGACCTGCCCCAAGCTTCTGTGACGTTCAACTACGGCTTGATAGCCGAAATGGAAAGCGATATTTTTATCTTCCTCTGTAGTTTATGTTCCAAAGTCATCACCCTACATTACATATGATTGTGTATTTTTAATCATATTTGATAGGATTACAAAAACGTTGGAAGGCGATACAATTAATTATAAGATGTTTAGCTACTTAATTACAATTCTTGCGGCTAATTTCATGTAGCCGCCCTGGCCTAGCTTGTAGTGGCCCTTTTTTTCAATCCTAGCTTTGGTTTCCTTTGAGGTGTCAAGCAACCTAGCATCAAAATATTGAAGTCAGATATGACGTAGCACACTTTTATTTTAGACATAGAGAAAATTAAAGCTATTGAATTAAAGTTGTAATTTACCTTGTGGGTCCAGTTGGCATTTTTCCTTCTTTCTTTGCCCTTTTCTCTTTTCCGTCATGGATGAGTGCTCTCCACTCACTCTCTGGAACTATGAGAGGATGCTCGTATCTAGGGTTAAATTGCAATTGCGTCCTATAGGTGTCCTTGGTATATTTCAAATATTTGCTGGCTACTCAACAAATCGTTGTTCTGTCAAATGTGCCGACTCCAAAAAGGGCTTCTAGATAATCTAGAAGTTCTTTTTTCAGGTTGGAATTCTGGGAATTCCACCTTGTGCGTATGGTTGGGCCAAAAATTACCAACGCATGGCTCTCCAAAAACCTGTAGAACTCATTGTTTCCTACACAGAAAAAAAGAAGAAGATATTATCATTAATTTAAAAATAAAAATCATGATAAATATGTTTTAGATAAAGTACATGAAATAGTTAAAATATTAAAATTTACCTGGGAGTTGTACGTGCTTTATGGGGACACCTTCACCGTTCACCAACAACGTGCCATTAATGGTCCCTGTGGAGCTGACACGTGTAGCTCCAGGAAACGCAATAATGTAGTTGGCCATATCAGCCTCATCATTGCCAACATGTTCAGCGGTTGGCTGGGTGTCTGCTTGGGCAGGGTGTGTTTCTTGGCTGGCACCTAAAGGAGTAGAAGGTGTACGAGAGGGTTGTTGGGCAATCTCTTGCCCTTGTGTCCCACTACCACCAACATCGGGTTCAGCAAGTGCTAGAAAACGCTACATACAAAAGAACTTTTTGTTAGTTTAGTCAATGTAAAAATTAAAAATCAAACTATCACAATTCATCTCATGTAGAACAAAAAAAATATCCTTTTGACTTTTCATTATTACCTGATATGTTTCTAGCTGGCTCATAAGTTGTTTTATCCTCTCTTCTGTTTCAGGTGTTTGAGGCACACCTATCAAAGTATTAAATTCCGACCTTGCTTCTCGTGCCTTTTTTCGCAACAAGAGTGCTGGAGATAGGGATGAAGAAAGCTCTTCCTCATAGAGGGAATCATCAGGCGTACTATGGCCAGGTGTCTGCATATTTGAACAAAATTAATATTATTTCAATTATGTAAATAACTAAAATACCTGAAGATAGAGCAATGCTGGCACTTTACATGTTCTTCCGCTGGCCTCTTTCCGCGATCATCCCGTCTCGGGGTTGTTCCTGTACTGCCCTGATCAGTCTGCCACATTGCAATAAAATTATAAATGTAAAAACTTGAAAACAATATATAACTTGAAAACACAAAATGAAAACTAAAATAATTTCTAATAAGACACTGGAAGACAAAGTTGGAGTTTCAAATATGCTTTGCATTGAATTCAGTCCTGGAAACATGTCATTGCACATTAAGGCACCCAAACAAGAGACGAGTTGACAATGAAGACCTTATTGAATATATTGTTGGAGAAACTTCTAGTAAACTTGTTGTGAAGACCTTGAGGACATTTTGGAGCAACATTGTTGAAGCTAATGGTATAGAATTGTTGGAGACGATCTTGAAGGGCCTTGAAGTGAAGCTTTTGGAGAAACTATTGAAAAATCCTTAGAGCATTTAAGTAAGGCACTTTCTATCTTCCATCACCTTTTTCCTTTCAATATCCTTTAAATGATTTTGTTGATATTTAATGTTTGAAATCACATTATAATTCCTTGATTATCTATGTTTGGGGACTTTCCCTTTGAAATTACCCAAAAATACCTTGGCAATTTTATCTTCAGGATGCATGTCTGACCCTATTGTTCAATATTTTGATTGATAGTAGTAAGCATAGAGAGTTAGGGGGCTCTTGACTTGGTTTGGTTGGGCCATTAGATCCCTAACATCTACTAGGGAGAACCCCCCTTGAGTTGGAGGAGAGCTAGCCCGAAGTGAAAAGAGGTTGGTGAGGTGACAATGGGGCTATTGAATTACACTTGGTATCACACTTTAGCTTTAGGACTTTATCTTGAGAAGTGCGAGATTTTGCTATATCAATTCTCAAATTGTTTACAACACTATTTTTAAGAACTAATAAGAAGTGATGTTGAGGGGTTTTTGGGTATAAGAAACAATACCATTTAAAAACTATGGTTCTCAGTCCTTGGCATTCCTTCACCTGGGCCTAGGGGCACACACAAATAATTTCACACTAAACCATGCAAACTAAAAGTAACTTAATAGATCCATAAAGTAATAATAATCATAATTCCTAATTTCCTATTGTACGATATAATGCAAATTATTCAAACATGAAGCAATGAAGACATGCAATGTCTGAATTTCAAGATTGATGAACCAATACAAGAAGTTAGAAACTACAACTTTGATTCAATACTCTGTGTCCTAACTCGAGGAAGGAATCTAGTTTGTAGTACAGAACATGCATCGTGTATTATCAGTTCTTAATTGACAACAACTAAAGGTCATCTACCTCATCAATTCCCTCCCATTTTGTGTTTTTATGTTATATTACTTATAAAAGTGTCAAATTTCTCTCAAAGTAAGCAACCAATGAATAAAATAAAAAATAGTTGAGATATGATTGAGAAATGGTCATTTATTTCTTGAAAGGATCTTCACAATTTCTTTGATTGTTTTTCATCTCAAGAAACAAGAAATGACCTAAGAAACTATCGTGATGTAATATAAGAAACAACACGGTGCAATGGCCATTTTCAAAGCCAAATGATGTCCATTGAGGACATGGCCTTTATTTGGTTCTTGTTTCATAGGAGTTTCGGGTAGAAATGGAACTTTGTTGTACCATTTCTAGTAGTAAAAAGGGAAAACCTTCTTTTTCCATGGGAAATAATTTACCTTTCCATTTTCAAGATAATCTAAATCACAAAAAATATGAACTATACTGCACACATTCTTGGATAATGTGAAAGTGGAAAAGGAATACCCTACACAAGTGATGCACACATGTACATTCGAACACTAATAGATTTTTGTAGTTGAAATGCAATGCTTGTTTTCATTTAAATGTAGGGTTTTTAAAGCAGGGAGAAATAATGGCTGCCAATTTAATAAGCGTTTCTTTGGGAAAAATTTAAATCTTGTATTGGGTGATAAAGATAATAGAGGGTATTGAATCTTGATTCTTGACATTGTGTTTAACTTGAATAACTCAAATGATTATAAATATCAGTGGATGAGTTCTTTTTTTCAAGTATGTCACTCAAAACTCTTATGTCAAAGCATTATATGATGGCTAGCATTTGCTTGTTTCCCTTTCTTCAGTTCAATGTAAAAGTATATTAATATATTGGAGCAGGAATGATAACTACAATTGTTTGCTCTACAGTATATCCAGCCCCAATCAAGTATGTCACTCAAAACTCTTATTTCAAAGCATTGTATGATGGCTAGCATTTGCTTGTTTCCCTTTCTTCAGTTCAATGTAAAAAGTATATTAATATATTGGAGCACGAATGATAACTAAAATTGTTTGCTCTGCAGTATATCCAGCCCCAAGATTATGAAATTTTTTCTCAAGTGGAGCTATTGGTTATTGATGAAGCAGCTGCAATTCCATTGCCTGTTGTAAAGGCTCTGCTCGGGCCATATTTAGTGTTTTTGTGCTCTATTGTAAATGGGTAATAATTATAAATGAGCCAACCACAATCACAGATTTTGTAACCATTCGGTTTCCATGGATAGTGATGATGATATTAACCCTATATATCATTGACCTATATCTATATGAGAATGATCTCAACATTGACCTTGATATGGTTGTATGGATGTGACCTTTGGTATGTCATCAGAAAATCCCCAAATCTGGAGAACTAAAGCTCATCACTTTTGATCTGGAGTACTACCCTTGTGATAAAGTTGATGACTTTCGATCTCCCATTCTCTACCACTTTGCACTTCACCTTCAATATAGGTCAAAACAAGGGCAATTCGTTACTTGGTGTTGAGATGGATGAGTTTGTCGAACTAAAATCCATAGCTTAAACTTCATGAAACTGGTGGAGTCAAATTCATGCACGCACAAACACATCTTACACATCCTCTTTGAAACTCATCTGAAAGAACATTGGAAGACATCTAGAGAGAACCCTACAGCCTAACACAATCCAATGGAATTGACCAAAAAAACCAAATAGAGTCAACCCTAATATAGGAGGAAGGGCCTGCAGTAAGAACTTACCATTTTGCAAGAGCTGAGGGCGAATGCTGTTTTGCAAGAGCTGAGGGCGAATGTTGTTCTGCAAGAGCAGAGGGCAAACGCTAAGGGCGAATGCAGGGTGAATGTTGTTCTACAAGAGCTCAGGGCGAATGCTGAGGGCAAATGTTGTTCTGCAAGAGCTCAGGGCAAATGCTGAGGGCGAATGCTGTTCTGCAAGAGCTAAGGGCGAATGCTGTTCCGCAAGAGCTGAGGGCAAATGCTGAGGGCAAATGTTGTTCTGCAAGAGCTAAGGGTGAATGCTATTTTGCAAGAGCTGAGGGTGAATGCTGTTCTGCAAGAGCTGAGGGCGAATGCTGAAGGCGAATGTTGTTCTGCAAGAGCTGAGGGCGAATGTTGAGGGAAAATTCTGTTCTGCAAGAGCTGAGGGTGAATGCTGAGGGCGAATGTTGTTCTGCAAGAGCGGAGGGCAAATGCGCGCATGATATCAGACATTAATGTAGTTTTTAATAAAATCATTTTTATGTAGCATGCATATAAGTGTCGTATTTTTATGTAGCGCGCATATAAGTGTCATTATACCGATGGCGGACAAAGCGTCGCTATTGCGATGGATGCCTCCAAACGTCGCAATTATGACACTTAGACATTGTGTCGCACTTGCGACGTTTAGAGGCAGCCATCGCAATAGCGACGCTTTGGGGCATAGTGTCGCAATTGTGACGTCTTCCTCCAAACGTCGCAATTGCGACACTTTGTCTAAGTGTCGGTATTGCGACACTTTTCTCTAAACGTTGGTATAGCGACGGTTTTGGGCGGGATTGAAATAATTTGGGGAAATTTCCGACATTTGGTCAAAAGCGTCGGAACCAAGTGTCGGAATTTCCCCCAAATGTACTAGTGCAATGAAGCAGAGGCTGGTACACCCATTGTTGATGAAGGTATTGAATGTAGGAGAACGCTAAGTCCCATCTCGGGATGGAGTTCCGAGAAACTCCTATTAATTTCTGAGTTGCAAAAGTGGAAACAAGAAGCAATCTCCCTTTAGGATGGGATGATTTCGCTAAAGGAACATCAAAGAGAAATAGACACTTTACATGAAAGATGGATGGAAGCAGAGTTGAAGAAAGGGTGGGAGAATCACAAGAAGAAGGAAGCTCTGAAGAAACAAGAAGAACAACTATTGTTTTTACAGGTGCAGATTCGAGACCTCACCATAGATAAGTAGAAACTTCATCACCTCACCCTCAACTTGCTGGGTTGTAGGCGACCTTCTCCATCATATCCTATTTTTCTGTGGGAATGTTACTCCTTGTTTCAATTGAAAGCCATTATGGAGGACAGACCTTATTAATGTTCTTCCACTCGTACATTTCTGTATGTTTTCCGTGCCTCTGACTTTGATGAGAAAAGTTTGATATGTGAATTATTCTTACACAACATTATTTGTGAACATGTGAGGAGACTAATGAGGAGAAGACAACATTGTGGGTTTGGGCAGAACCAGGGTGGGCTGCCGAGTTGAGATGAGAATTTAGGAGAATGCTAAGTACCCCTGGGATTAAAGAACTAACCACCACTTATAGAAGAATAATTGTGAACTTCTTCCTAAATCCATTCTCAATGATGAAGAGCCGAGCTTTGACAGGGTGCTTAAAACGCACGGAAGCCAGCAGTTAGTAAGCTATTGAAGGGGGATCCATTCTCATTCCAGAATTTCGTGGTGGTTGTTACACATGTACCAGCCTATGCACAGATTGTACAATCCCTTGGTGCTTTGTGGCTGGGATTGAAGTTCAAGTTTCCTTTGATCTAGTTGCCCATTGAGGATTACCATATGAATTAGGAATTGAGTAAGTATGAGTCAGAATCTTGGGTATGTCAATTAATGGCCAATCAGGGATACAGGTCTGCAGACGAAGACACAACTTGTGCTTATGATCTCATCGACCTGCACCGAAGATAGTCCTATGAGAGATGAGTTTGCATGAGGACATGCAAGTATTTAAGTTGGGGGGATATGTTGGGTGCTAGTTTTGTACATTTTTACTACACTTATATTCCTTATTTTGCCTCATAACCATAACCAATGGGAGTATCTTTACCCCTTTTTCCTAACTTGTGTTTTTTCACCTTGCTTTTGTTACTTTGCCATTTCACCAATTATTATGATATATTATGCCTTTTTATGACTAATTGATGGTGAATGTTTGGAGAAGATCGATGGTCTTTGTGTTGTATTTTCAGATGTCATTTGTAGCACCAAAGATCCCGAACATGAAGTTCACAGGAGCAGTTCAGATGGTGTTGTTACAGCAAAGTGATGTTGTTACACCTTGTTGTTACAGACCCACTGGCAAACTGTTGTTACACTCTGCTGTTACAGACGTGTTGGAAAACTACTGATACAATTTTACTATTGATTGATCTCATCAATATTTGTTGTTGATCTGTTCTCTAGCCGTTGCACTACAACTGTGATTCCATTATGATAGTTGTAGGAGTTTTTTAGCGTTGTATTTTTGGGATAACAGCCTAAGGGCGGTTTCGATTATAATGTTTTATTTTCTAGTCAGAAATTTATTTCAAAGTGCTTATAACTATGTGTTCTATTTCGATCAACATGAGAATCGTAAGATTCTCATGACTGATCTATCCCTGGATTTTCTGATGTAACCACTATATAGTTCTCGGCCCTAGAGGTCGAGAGGTTAGCGGAGAACATCATTGTTTTGGCTCCGTAATTGTATTAATATTAATACATATTATCCTGTTATTGCTGTTACATGCGTGATCCTATTTATTTTCCGTTAAAGTTCCTTCTCTACCTGCACCCTGCTAGGGAGGAAGGGCCCTCCTTCTTAGAAGGGATTGCAGTGATTAAAGTATTTGTGTGTATGTAATTGTATTTCAGTTTATGTATCAATAGAGTGTTGTTGCTTCTTTTCAGCTAAGAATATATCTGCTTTGATTTCAATACTTTATATGTTGTTACACATATGATAATAGAGACAATAGCTGGGTACTTATTGTGTGGCGAGCTAGACAGATCGATTGAAGTATGATTTCAATCTTGTAGATCGTTTTATTTCTGCATGAGTGATTTATTTCTAGCATTTACTTCAGCAACAATTTCTTTTATTTGGAATTGCTTCTGGTTGGGTGTATCGGCAAAGACAGTGCAACTGTCATTGAAATAAAATATGTCCCTGGATTGATAATTTATGTGTATTGTTTTAGTCATTTAATAGTGATTAATACAGCCCCAATAGTAATCCAAAGTAGAAATGCAGATAATTTATATATGGCATGTCATAGGTATTGTGGTAAGTCATGTTTCACACACCCACGCAGGAAAAAAAGATAATGATACTGCAAATTATAAACTCATGCAATAAAATACAAAATTAGTTATGTTTTATGATCCATGCATGGGATCAAATTTATTAATATAACAAATATTAAAATCATTCTTTTGACATTATACATACTCTTAGAAGATTCAAATGGTCATGTGATTTCAACCCCGAAAAATGGTCATCCACAGTGAAGTAGCGTCGTAGTGAAGACCCATATGAAGATGACACCCTCACACCCATTATAACTTCCTTTTGCAAAAGAAATATCATATTTTTTTAAAATCCATGGGACATCACCTTCTTTGAAATACCAATTTGAGGGACCAGTTGCCTCTGATCATGTACTTTCTAATAATCTTGGCCAATGTTTCTTTTTAGTTTTTGAAGTAATAAGATCTTTCCTAACAGCCAATTGTCACTTTGTTTCGATGATATGTGCCTCCATAAAGAAGATGAAACATTTTAAATATATGCATGGGATCTAATAAGTGGGTAATATTAAGTTGCTCCCAATATGGGAGGTTATAAAAGATATATTTCCTTTTCATCCCAATGGGAAATTCCTTAACATAGGTGTCGAAGAATTCTGGATCATTGAACATAGGCTCCCCATTTGAATCAGACATTTCTGTGAACTCCTTCTCCTTCTCTCTCTCATATGCTCTAAGCCATTCAACTGGTGTCGTTATTGGAGGCCTTTGGGTTCTCTCTCGTTTACCATTGAAAGCAGATGTTGCTCTTCTGTAAGGGTGTTCTTATGGAAGGAATAACTTGTAGCAGTTATACACTGGCTTTCGTAAGTTGTTGGACCATCTAGATTTATAATACCTATGAAATTATTGTATACAATATGCATGGCACGTTAAACAATATCATGAAGATCAAAACAATTACAATGAATTAAATAACTAATATGCGAAAAAATATTGTTACATATATAAAAAAATCAATAAAAACGTAATTTTCTGGAGCAAACTCCTAAGCCTGGAGAATCATGTGTTGTGTAAGCACATATTCCCTACAACATAAAATGCCTCTATGTTGCTATGGGTCTTGATACATTGTATACATTTATCCCATCCCATAATTCCTTCAATTCATCTACTAGTGGTTGTAATTAGACATCCATATTATTCATTTTTCTTCTACCAGGGACTATGAGGGCCAATATAAGATGCTCATTCTTCATGGACAACCATGGGGGGATATTGTTATTGATCACTACAGGCCAAACAGAATAGTTGGTGTTCTGGAGGGAATATGGGTTGATACCATCCATTGCTATGCTGATTCATAGACTTCGTACTTCATCCTTGAATTTTTCAGGCCATGTATCCTCTATATGCTTCATGGCTATTGAATCTATTGGGATTCACATAAATCCCAACTCACTTCTGCGTGAGGCATGCCATCCTTGCAACATAGCTAATTCTTTGCAATGAAAGAGCCTTTGAATCCTTGGGATTATAGGCATGTGCCTCAATATCTTAAAAGGAGGACCATGTGATTTACCCTTCTTTTTTTATTTATTATACCTGTCATGCCACATTTCGGACAAATATCTTTCTTTTCATATTCTCCTCTATATAGAATACAATATTTTGGACATGCATGATATGATATGTACTCAACACCCAACATTTTCAACAATTTCTTTGCCTCTTCGTAGCTACCAGGAAAGACATTATCACTTGGAAGAACCTTATATTTCAATAACCCTGGTCATGGATAATATTAAATGTACATTAATGTCAATAATTATTAACATTCATAAAATTGACCATTTGTAATGTTCATTGTGTGATTATATTTCTCAAAATATAAGGGACTTGATGGTGAATTACCTCAAAATTTCTGAGAAACATGCATTTGACAAGCCAAAATTTTCTTTCAAGTTGTACAATAACATCATTTTCCCCAAATGGGTAGACTTTGACTGACTGCCAGGTCCAAAGAGAGGGGTGGTGGAAGCAAATTTAAGGCTTTTGAAAAATGTATAAACGATATGAGCATCATCCCCTAACTGATCATTGTTCTGGAATGCATCTAACAACATTGTCTCCATGGAAGACGTATCCCTAAAGTAACCATCCATACCAACCTCTATTTGATTGCCTCCATTGCCAGATTGTGAAGAACTACTATTTTTGTAGTCATTCCTAATTGGTGAATCTGGACATAGTGGGAATTGAATAGGTGCTTGATTCAACCATTCTTGGTATCATTCCTCTCCTATTTTTTCTCTTATTTATCCTTTTCTCGATTTGACATTTTCGTGGGGTGAAACAGAAGATGGTAGGTAGTTCGCTCATCATCACTATAATCCTAATAATTTAAAAGTATATATTTGAACATGATTAGTACAAAATCGATGATATCAATTAGTAAGCACGTTGACAATGCATGATTAATTGGTTTGACGTTGAATAATTACATTAATATACCAAACAATTATTACCATCAGTGTCCCAAGATTGTAGCTAGAAGATGCAATGTTACAATTGGCAGGTGAAGCAGTTATCCATTTTAATCTACCAAATGCGCCTTGCGGTATGCTACTCCTAATAAGAGCTTCCGACATTTTGGATTTGTTTGAATATTTTGTACATTTAAACTCGATTATGAATCTGCATGAACCTGCAAATTTGTATACATTAATTTTATTCATTTGATTGACATGGATTAAAAAAATCAATTAGATAATGAAAATATAAATAAAATCTGAAGTAATTACGTCTAGATATGGATAAGGAGAACTCCGCGATGGACTTTAAGAAATATTATGGAACAAGTTGGATTTTGAAGAACAATCCATTTATTATAATTATGAGATTTTCTCCCTACATTTGAGCAAAATCAACAATAAATTTTTGTGTACAATATACCTAAAAGTAATTTTGGTGCCTTAAAAATGGACTTATTGTTATTGGTGCTAATGTATTGTTAACCGCACTAGCACGTTTTGGTTACTGTGCACTGGTGCAGTTTTATTACCTGAAGCACCGATTTTGTTAGTTAACAAACACACCGAATATCCGGAAATTAAAAAACGCTACTTTATTTTTTTGAAGTGGAAAAAAAGCGATGAAGTGAAAATGGGCAGAAAATTATTTTTGAAAATCTAATTTCATTAAAAAATATATATTTAAATAGTAAAATCTATTCATTATTTCATTATTTTTGCAAAAAATTTCAAGGGGGGATTTGCATGAGAGACATACCTGGACCAAGAGAGCATGAGAGAATTGTGGAGCAACAAAATACTTTCGAACAATAACACTATTCAGAGAATCATAAATTGAAACATCTGGTGATTCATACAAAAACCCTGTACTATAGTAAAATTGTTAAATTTTATTGTAATAGTTGTTTTTTTTTTACATTTTTTGTTGGATTTAATACATGCATAGTAAAAAATTTAAATTTTACTGTGCATTTTTAGAAGGAAAAAAAAAATAGAATTAAAAATAAAAATAAAAAACAAAAAAATCCATTCTTACGTTAAACCCTTGCTTCTTCTTGTTTATGTGACTTCACAATTAGCGATTTTCATTTTATATTTATAGGGTTTGTATATATAGGCATATAACATCTAACCCGCAAAACCATTTGCAAAGTCGGATCGCAATCCATGTCGACCCTTGCACGATTTTTTAAAAAATAGATTTTTTTTAATCAGTGCGCCCTGTTTAAAATAGCGCACCAGCCACGTATTAAAAAAAAAACACTATTTGATAAAAAAAAAATTATTAATTTATGTTTATGTTATTCAGTGCACCGGTTAACATATAATGCACTAGGTCTCCTTTTTGACAAAGAAAATTGTACCGTGTTTCCACTGTATTGACGGTGCATTGATAAGAACCTACCGCACCGTGTTCGGTGCGTACTTTGGGAAATGCGCACCATTTTCTGTTTTTTTTTTTTACCTGAAAAGTATGTGATTTATTTATAAAATATATTAATGAATGGTATGGTACGGGTTTCATATTGATAAATAAATGGCTGACAAGAGTTCAAGGAACAAAAATATTGATAGCACATCGAGAAAAGAAAAAAAGGCAATTTCTTTGTAAATTCTTTACAAAATTATTATTTTTGAACTATATGTAAGTTTAACTAATATGTATTGTTTAGTGTGTATCATGAAGAGCCTCAAAATTATGAATCTCTATAAGAGCATAAAAAGTTGATGGAAAAATTGCAGAAGGATGAATTAGGTGAACGAAAAATACTATCGATACAATATGAGTTTCTTTTTTGAGTTTCCATTAATAATAAACTTAAAAATATTAGATAACATGTTTCAAACAATCTTTTAATTCACATTTGTTTAATTTTCTATAGGGACCAACATCAAAGAAAATGAATGTTGTTCTAAGAAAAGAAAAAAAATAGAACATGCAAATAAAAATGAATTTCTCCTTAGCTCATCTGGAGTGGTGTTGGAGGTTAACGAAAGGGGGAAAAACTTTTACAAAACTTTGAGGGATCTAGTGGAACAAATGTATAGACGTTCTTTCCACTTACAATACAAAAATCAATCCAATGGTTCCAAGAACCAAATTTTATTTAAACTACAGGATGAGTTTCCAGAGAATTGGTCAATGAGACATGCCATACTTTTAATAGTAAAAACATACAAAAAAATGAATGAAAAATTAATATTCCTTTAAATGTTTTTCTAGAATTATATGCATATATTACTAGAAAGAAATCGTTTATAAATATCACTTTTGTTTTATTTAATTTTCATATATCAATATAAAAATTAAATAGTTTATTGTCATGTTACATTTTTAGGAAGATTATGAAAATGTCAAAGGATGAACGAGCTGATATCAGAAATATGCCAGTAGGAATGTGCAAAAAGGTGTACAACGAGATGGTCAAAGAAATGGACATAATTACATTGCTCAAGGAGCCATCTCAACAACAACGTGCTTCAAATGTAATATGTAATCATTGAATTTTTCGATTAGGTACAATAAATAAACAATTTAGCATTAAATATTAATTTTCAAGTATTTTCTTAAAAGAAAATGCAAGTCTGTATTTAGTTACAAAACAGTGAGTACCAAGGAAGTTATGTCAGATATCTATGTTTGTGAGTAACTGTCACTTCCTTATAACAAATTAAATATATTTCATTTTTGTATATTTTAAGTTGTTTTACAACAATCATTATTGAATGTCTTCAAACAGATGCTAACATACAAAAAATAACCATCAGAAGAATTGATTGACATTCGGTTAAATATGGGTTGTCAGTATATGTTGGCATATCAAAAATTAATTGTGGAATTTGTAAGCATCTATATTTTTTAACTTAGCTCTATCTATAATTAATAAAAGAAAAAAAAATTATAGTAAATCTATGATTTGTTACGGGGTATAAAACTTGCAGGAAACAAAGTATGGAGTTGCGCCAACAAATGAATTATTGAGAGATGGCATGAAATTTGGTTTTAAAAGAATGTGTATAGTTCATGAGTCATTTATATCTATGGTACATTTTTTTTGGATTTACATTGATGTATATTATTTAATATTGCAATTTTCATTATTCTCACCAATGTATATACACTCATTACACTTTATTTTTATGTTTGTATATGGAACTTGAAGAAGAAGAAAACAATCAACACAATGAACAAAACATTCCTCCAAATCACCCAAGTCATGGAAGTAGCTCGAGCAGTGACAACAGTTCTAGTGAAGAATGATGGTCAATCTATTTGGATATCAAAGCAAGGCGTTGTATTTTTTGAAATATTTGTCTATGAAATCAGACATTTTGTTTAATGTAATGGACATAGTGTCCCAATTGAAAGACAAAGGGATACCAATAACTGTCCCATTTTGCATGAAAAAGGGTGTCTTATATATATATATATATATATATATATATATATATATATATATATATATATATATATATATATATATATATATATATATATTTTAATTTATTCTATTGTATTCTCCATTATCGTTGTGAAATGTTACACCGCTGATTAAATATATGGTTGATTAAATATTATAATGAAGAGATGCGAAATCTGATGATATTATATAACAAATTAATCCAAACATCACATTCAAATGCACTAATAAAAATTTAATTAATATGAATATTGTTATAAGACATGTGTCGACTTTTGATGAATAATGAATTTTTAAAAATCACAATAATTGCACTATCACAGGTCGATGTTTCTAAAAATTACAAAATGAACACCGGTCCATGTTAGTTGTGCAACACTGTATTTATATGATATTGAGCACCAGTGCGTTTATATCATAATGTGCATCATTGTGTTTCTATGACCTATGGGCACCACACAAATACCAATACAAATTAGAACGCCTGGTGCGCTTTATCGACGTTTACCACCCAAGCGGTCTGATAGGTGTTGCATGCACCGGTATGGTTTGCCTTTAACACATCAGTGTGTTTTTATAACTTAACGGACTAGTGAGTTTTAGCACCTAGAAGGCTCGGTGTGGTTTTACACCTTAACGGCCCGGTGTAGTTTTACACCATAATGACCCGATGCATGCACCTTCCATCAACCCAATGTGTCTTGCTGTGTGACACGAATTGGGACATTGTTAAACCCCCTGGGGCATTCGATCTTTGTTTTCCATCATGGTGCTTGGTATGTTTATAGTACCAGTGCATACATCGTAAAACGCACTGGTGCGTTCACACCTAATGCACACACCGATGAGAAAAACATCTGTAAAAACCTCCGACCGCCCAATTTGTTTTAGTTGTGTTGAAATTTCATTAGAAGCTCTGCCAAAAACTTCGTTACCCAAAACAGATGTTGTATAAAATGTTTTTTTGAAAATTTTGGCCAATTTTATAACACTAAAAACCTCCTTTATAACCTCCACTAGAGGGTATTTTCCTTGTAGTGTAACAACACAAGACCTTGAGAAAAATAGTATGTCACCCACACCACCCAGACCTTACTCCAAGATCGATTTATTGAGAATCCAAATGGCTGAACACACCATGTAAAATAGAAAAAACAAAGACAAGCATACTTACCAATAGAACCTCGTCATCTTGGAGTCCAAGATTGCCCAACTCATTGGAGTCTCTTGGGTTCTTGTCTACGTTGTAGCTAGCATGCACCAACTTTCCTTTGAGAATCCCAATATTATATTGTAAGAGCTGCAAAGATTTTTCTCCAGAATGACTTAACCACCAAATGGTCTAACCAGGTATCTTCCTAAGTCTTTAAACTCATCTTCCTATATTGATACCATCCTAGAGATATTTTACTTTCACACACTTGCAGAGTAAATGAAACAATACGGGGGGGGGATGCAGGGGATGGCTCACTTACCATCCCACCACCTTGCATTAAGCCTTGAGTCATGTCTCCACATGGGAGCGATCAATTATCCAATTTTCCTCCTACTGGGAATGCACCCCCGTCAGGGTTATCATATCATTATCTATAATTTAGGAAAAGTCATCCAATTGATAAAGATGCATATCCAATGGCCAATCCTAGGGAAAGTCCTAATTTTGGTGGTCACATCTCCTGTTGGCTAGATTGTCAACTGCTTGATTACCTTATTGTCTTGTATGTTTCATTATGATGTAATCAAAGGACGGGATTTTGGCATGAACCCTTTCCACCATAAGCTCTAGCCTCCAACTTGAGGAGATTTTGTCATGGGTGTCCCATTGATGAGTTTTTGCAGCAGGGAGACTGCGATTTGTGAGTCCCCTCTGATATGGATCTTGTCCAATCCCAATTCAGCTACCACTTCAAGGCCCTTTTCCAAGGCTATGAATTCTACCACATTGTTTGGAGTGACTTCACATGAATAGGAAAAAACTTTGACTATCCTACCTGGTCATTATGGATGAGACCTCAAAACCTCGTAGGGCCCAGGTTTCCTTTAGATGCTCCATCAAAATTCACTTTAAAAAATCTAGATGGGGGAAGGGTAAATCTAATAAATGAGTTCCTTCCAAGGGAGGGGGGGAGAAGGAACACGAAAAGCTAGGTCCACATGAATTTCCATTGCCACCAGGATTTGCAGGTCCTGACCCTCCACCTTCCAGTCCTCCTCAGTCAAATTTTCAGCTAAATTAGTTTACTTTATGTTACATTTCACTACCTCCCAGATTCGGTCCCCCTTCAACACCATATCCTGGAACACCATACGGTTTCTGGCTTTCCAAACATTCCATAGTATAAAGCCATGATAAAGGATCCATTCCATGTTTACAATAATATTTTTAAACAAATGGCTTCTCCATAGCTCAATATATTATTTAATACTATTATGGGATCTATCAATGTGGCCAAACAATAGGTCCACTCGATGCAAAAAAATTTATGTAACCTCACATTTATTTAAAAAATTTCCAAGGATTCCTCATGGTTGTCACATAACTGACATCTAGATATACCTACAAAGCCTTTTTTCCTAATTATTTCATATGTTAACAACCTCCCATGCCAAATCAACCATAGGAAGAAAGATACTTTTGACCATAATATGGATTTCCATAATCTCTTCCACAAGGGATCCTGGTGGTCTTCTGTCGAGGTCACCACGATGGAGTAAGCCTCCATGACTGGGAATGAGTCGTGTGGAAGATATAGTGTGTTCTTGAAGAATGTTTGACAATGTGTTCCAAGTTCAATAATTTTTATGCTTCGACCAGTCCTCCTGAGATATCTAGATCTGCCACTTATCTTGTTGGTCAGCCCCCTTCCAAAATTTTGCAACTTTTTTTTACCCCAACTATGTTTTTGAAGGTTAAAATGTCTCTGAGGTCCTCCTGATTACTTATTCTTGGTTTTTGCATCCAAGCTTCCTCCTAGAAATTTGTTGTTTTTGTGTTCCTAATCTACCAAAAGTTATGGTCTTGAATGAGTTCCTTGTTACTCTTTTCCATATTCCATATAGATGAACCTGAAGCAAATTGTTGTCTTTTCAATAATAATTTTGGACATTCATTGTTGCTATATTTGTGGGTCCATATATTCTTCCATATTTATTGACCACCTTGCAGCCATCTCCACCATAGTTTAGCCCCTAAGACCTTATTTAGCAACTCGAAATCATGTGGGCCTAGTCCCACAGTGATTTTGGGCTTACATATTTTTTCCCACACTACCAAGGACCATATCTTCTCTATCTGCACTCCTGAAAATAATTTTTTTGTAAATGTCGATACTATCTCTTTATACACACCTTTTGGGGTTGGGAGAGCTGACATTTGATAGATTAGCAAATCTTGCAATACATATTTGAGTAAAGTTAATTTGTTTGCCCAATTTATAATTCTTAAAGTCAACTAGATAGTTTCCTATCCAAATGACCAAACGGATCCTTCAACCAGGACACCCTAATAGACTTGGTAATAAGTGGAACCCCCAAGTAAGTACTTAGAAGAGTACCTATGCGAAAATCCAAGGTTTGGGCCAGATGCCTATGGAACTTGGGGTTTGTGTTAAAAAATATGTTTGATTTATACCCATTGAAAAGATTTCCTGACACCTTATGAAAGTCCTCTAAAATAAGAACCAACTGCCTAGCTTCTCAAAGAGTGCTCTTTCTAAAAAACATATTGTCATCCATGAATTGTTGGTGGGTAATTGGCATAGATTGAGGATCTAACCATAACCCTTGCAAGAGACCTAATTCTGCAACTTCCCTTAAGCATCTACTAAACCGTTCTCCTATAATAATAAAGAGAAAGGGAGAAATTGGGTCCCCCTGCCTAATGCCCGTAGATCTTTTAAATGTTTGGGATGGATATACATTAACCCATATTTAATACATGGGCGTTTTAATGAGGGAACTAATCCAATTTATCCAGGCTTGCGAGAATCCAAAAGAATCCATGATACTTATAAGATATTCCCCACTACGATGATCATAGGATTTAGACAAATCAAGTTTGACGAGCATACCTAGAATTTTATATGTCTTTAAAGAGTGCGCTACCTCATGAGTTGCTATTATCTCGTCCAATATTTTCCTTTCTTCTACAAATCCTGATTGTTTTGGTCCAATGATAGAATTCATGAGAGGCGTCAGTCTTCGAACAGTTACTCTTATATAATCTTATATATCACATTACATAGAGAAATTGGCCTAAAATCACTTGTCTCCACCATAGCACTCTTCTTGGGGATAAGGGTGAGGAGGGTAGCATTAAGACCATACCATATCGTCTGCATTCTTCTGGATTCCTCTAATAATGCATGGATTTTCGAACCAAGGAATTTCCACCTAGCCATGAATAATTATGAGGTGAATCCATTTGGACCTAGAGCTTTGTTTAAGGGAAAAGCCTTAACAACTTATTTGACCTTTGAGAAGGAAATATTCTGCATTAAGGCTTCATTATGTTCCTTAGTAATCAGCTTTTGGATGAGTTGGTTTACCTTTTGAATATAACAACTTGTGTCTCTCTCTGGCTTTGACAGGAGATTTCGGAAATGAGGTATTAGCTCCTCTGTGATTTCTTCATGGAGAAAAAGCCTTCTACCTTCCAGACCATTTAATGAGAAAATTCGATTATTTTTCTTGTTATTCACCATTGTTCTATGAAATAACTCGATATTCCATTCCCCTTAACG
The DNA here is from genome assembly GCA_034641835.2 of Pinus albicaulis. NCBI lineage: Eukaryota > Viridiplantae > Streptophyta > Pinopsida > Pinales > Pinaceae > Pinus > Pinus albicaulis. Next base: position 951,451,615 of record CM076570.1, read on the forward strand.
TATCCATTGCATTCTCGATTTCTATTTCTATAGGATTTCCTCTTGTTTGTGTATTTTCTCCAAATCCGTATAAGGGTTTTCCTTTCCTGATCCACCAACCATTTTTTCCTTCCTTCGAGAATGATCCTCTGTTGAATCTCCTTCACTGAATCCTCCAATGCCTTTTTTTCCTTTTGGATACTTCCAAAATCTATTTTATTCCAATCCTTAATTCTCTGCTTGAGATATTTTAGCTTCCATTGGAATTTTTCCATACAGTACCTTCCAATTACCTTAATTTCCATCCACCACTCCTCCAACTTGGAAACAAAGTTTGGTCACTGGAACCAGAATGCTTCAAAGTGGAATGGATGATTCCTGGGGGCCATTCTTAAGTCAATCTCTAGTATAATGGACCAATCATCTGAGCCCATGAATGGGAGGATTATTTCTTCAAGATACAAGTCCTCCTAGAGGATGTCCTCCGAAGTAAGAAATGTGTCCAACCGGGAGGTGATCTTGTGCTTCCCCCCCCCGAAGGTTATTCCAAGAATATTTTCCATTGACATAATCAATATCCTTGACCTTAATTTCCTTAATGGTGTCTTGAAAGGCCCAAGAGATTGGATCCAACTGTTGTATACCCCCTTCTTCTCAGTTAGGTGTCTAATCAGATTGAAGTCCCCAACAATAATCCACCCATCCTCACCTTGTGTTCCCCTTGTTCACACCATATCCCTTAAAAATCATTGTTTTACGCTCGGTGTGGAATGATGATAAACCTTTGACAACCATATATTCATCGAAGGACCTATATGCATTCAAACTTTTCTATCAAAATATTGGGGCATGCAACCCAAGAACTGAAAGATAGAGTTCTTGGATCCTAAAGGATTGTTAGGGCCCCTACACTTTATTTCGTATCTAGCGCCATGAATTTTTAATGTGCCCAACATCTATCTGTGATTTGCATCATTTTATCATGAGAGAATTTAGTCTCTTGTAATACAATAATATTCAGTTTCTCTTGTTTAATTCGCTCCTTCAGGTACCTCACCTTTCCTTTAGAGTTGACGCCCCATATATTCCAAGAGACAATTTCCATGGGTGATTGTGGGGGGAGCGACGAAAATACTTTGTGAGCACATTAGCTTTGTTGAATTTCACCAGAACTTCACCTACTTTGCTGATCACATCACGAGTCGATTTTTGCTCGTTCTTCCTCTTGTCTGATCCCAATTTTTTCTCCGCGTGGGTGGGGGCTAGTGCATCATATTTTATGACTACAATTTTTTGTTGATTTGGGGTAGCATTGGATGTACTCTAAGTCTCAATTTTGTGGTGAGACTTAGATACATGTATTCTAAATAAGCCAGAAAATATTTGGTGAAATTCCACTCAGATTGTATTCTATAGAAATAATTAATTATTTTTAAAGGGACCCTAAGTCAAAACTTAATAAAATAATTAAAGTGTATTAATAGAATATGAGTGAGAATGATCTAGAATAAACAGATTAAGTGAAAATTTAATCTTAGTCATTGATTAGAGATCTAATCTTGGATGTTGAATCCTCAACGAGAAGATTATAAGAAGGAATTGAAGGGTCATTTGGAAAATACATTCATGGAGACATAGAGGATCTAGAGATCAGATTTTTCTGACGGAGAAAGTGCTCGGACGAAAATTAGATCCAAGTGATCCTTGACAACAATGAGGGGTAGTATTTCTAGTTGGAAGGTTTCCTGAGCCAGAGATTACATAGTAGCAGAGACAAAGAGAGCCACTGCTTCAGCGTAGAGCCGGTGATATAGTGCCTATGCAGTCACTTCATAGAGCCAGAGGGAGAATTGTTTTGCTATAGAGGGGCAAATGCAAAGCCAATGTAATACCCTAAAGAGATTTTTTGGAGGCTTAGTTTACAACTAGTAGTGAGACCAACATAGAGGAAGAAGGGCAGCCAAGTTGTGACACAATCACTGCACAGAGGCAGTGTAGGACAGTCCAACCTTGGTGAAGATCAATGCCCGTTTTCCAGTGGAGGAGTGAGGTTTGTCTCACGAGATCTCTTATGTTAGTTTTGTTGTATGATTTGACATTCTCATCAATAATATATTTGTACTAAGAATTTACTGCATAACAACATAAACCCTTAAATCTATTGCATCGGTTTTTCCCGCATTGGGTTTTATCAGGGACATTAGTCCAAAAATAATTGTGTCGGATGGTTGTGTGATATATGTGTGTTCATATTTGTTTCTGCACTTGTATTTCTTCCACATTTTAATTGTGTGGGCTGTAGTGAATGGATTTCGATATTTTCTTATAGAACACAGTAAATAATTTGTTAGGTAAAATAAAAAATAGAATATTTTCCATCAGTTGCTCCAGTAAGATTTCATGTAACACGAATTTTCAGATGGTATCAGAGCTTCATTAAGCTGAGTGCAGGTGAGACAATGAAAAGATCCAGAAAATCCATCGTTGAAGTAGTAGTTTGGGATCAAAGAGTTGCGTAAGAAGCAGATCGATTTTCCCAATGAAGTGCACAGTCCAAGCCACCAGGACCAGATTAGCAAGGAAAATCTTTTTCTCAGTGAGCCAACATAGAGGTAGGATTGTTATAGATTGTTGATTGTCTGAGGCAGAGGGAGAAACGCATCAGATCTACGCAGATCAGTAGCAGGAGGGACGCAGTTGACTATGCAGTAGTGATTGCTGGTGCAGAGCATCAGGAAAGCATAGCAGAAACACAGATTTGGGTATTTTATGACCTCAGTGAGTTTCTGGCCTGAGAAACTCAGATTCCTCGAGCAGTAACAGTAGATTTTGTGGCTAGTGCGTAAATCCATTTGGGCAGAGGGTGAGAGGCAGTAGATTGACTGCAGTTGGGTGGGAAGGCCACCAACAGATTGCGTGACCAGGACCGGTTGGAGGGTGCCTCCAACTATGTAATTTGGAAGGCAAGGATCTCATTCCTTCTATATGAGAACGGCCTCAAGGACTTTATCGATAGTTCTCAGGCTGAACCGATGGATGTAGCACCATTATGGGCCTTCAAGAAGAATATTTCTAAAGCCAAGTGGTTGATCCTCGATGGAGTGAGGGATCAAATTGTTTCACACATCTCGGCCAAAGGAATAACTAAGGTGATCAAGTGCTCAGTGTAAAATCTCAAAAATTAAAGTTCTCAGAATCGATTGGAAACTAAACGACAGCGAAGAGCTCGTTGCCAGGAATCCAGCGCAATTCGTTTCATCGAAAACAGAGTCTGGATGAAGAAGATAGAGCATGTTGTTCATTTTCCTAAACAACTAAAAAATTGCAGAACTGTGACAAGTTGATGACATGGCAGCCCAGTCAGCATACATGGTATATTCTAGGAATATTCTTCAGTTTTTCCCAGTGACACTGTGACAAGTGTCACAAAAATATTCACCGAATTGGTTTGAAGGTGAATTTTTTTTAAATTTTTGGCTCCTAATGTTCTATTCGATTTTTTTTGTATATGGATGGATAGCCCAACCAGAGGTTGACACATGGTGCAGCCAGGGGCGGCCACGTGCCCACTCTTATGGACCCTATCCGAAGTCTGAAATTTGAATTACATATTTCCAATGGTCTAAATTCAACTATATGGTAAGTTCACATTTTATATTATATGGTGAGGTTGGATTAGTGTCGGATTAATTTTATTAATCCAAAGTCTATTGTATGGTCTGAGCATACGTATATGTGGGCACATTTATTTTTAAACCTAAGTTCAAAGACTTTGGTTAGTTCTAAAGTCTGAAACTATATGGTTTTAAACCTTATGTATTGGGAGGCATATATTGCAAGGTTGGAGTAAACATGTAAAGTGGCGGACTATATGGTGTTAAACCTTATGGAAATTTCCGTGGAAAAATTTTATACACAAGGTTGGATGGCTTTACCAATAAGCTGCAACACAAGTTCTTAACTATATACATGCCTGACATATATTTTTTTTTAAATGGATTCTCCGATGGGGGTTTGGAGGGGGCCAACCCCCTCCCCATAAAACCTTGCTTCATACGACTAATGACGCGAACATTTTTAAATGCATGGATTAATATTTTGATGGAGTTTAATTAAAACCCATAATCCATGCTTAGTGCTAATGTGTATTGTAATCTGGGTTATGGTTTAAACCGAGCTTATTGCGCTAATCACCCTTATCCATATTTAATTGCAGTTTAACATCATTAAACAACAATTAAACTAGTATAAATTTTGGCAGTTCCACCATTTTAGGAGCTTCCCCCAAATTTGGAGCTCTTAATTGGAGTCTTCTCAAGATTCAGAGGAGATTTCCTACGAACTTTTTTTTTTTGACCATATCTGGAGCGATTTTCGACCAAATTGAGAGCAAGAAGAGTCATTTCTAATAGATTTGGACATTCTGGACTCATTGAAGCATGTTTCAAGAGCTTTAGGTGAATGTAAATATTCATTTTTTTCACTTTTGAGCTAATACAGAGGCCCAAGACATGGAAGTTGGACCAAGGATATGTAGCCCAGGAGGGGTGAACTCCTTCATCAAAACTCTATGTTGATGGATCAATTGTGATGGTTTGTTATACTTTTTTTTGATGTTGTTCATCATTTTTTATTCATAATTTATGCTCTTGAATCACTCATAAAACTCAGTTAATTTACCTGTTTGATACACATAACCACTAAGGAAACCTATGTACGTCAAGCATAAGACTAGGAAATAAATTTTAAATTTGAAGATGAAATTAGCACAAAAAAACTAACATTCATACTTAGATCAAGTTGGTATCAGAGCCAAGTTGAAAGGTTGTTTGCTTGATAGTTGCTTGATTTTTGTGCAAGTTTAATGGTTGCAAATTTGTGATTCATACAAGGTTAAAATTGCGGAGAGGTGAAGGGAAATTTTTGGTTGCAAGTCCTGAGATTAGGACCAAAAGAACAAGGGCAGCATCTCCACCCAAATTTTCACTCACAGCTGCACTTGAAGCACCTCAAGTTTTATCTCAAGAAGCTGAGATTAAAGAGGTACAAGTTGCACCAGAAGCTGAGTTGATTGAAGAGGTACAAGCACCAGAAGATAAGGTTGAATCCATAGCCATCATGTAAGGTGTTGGAGAAATTGAAGTAATTTAGAAGAGGATTATTTCAAGAAAGACTTCAATGACATAAAGAGGATGGTTAAATTTACGATTGATGCATTTATTGTTGGGATGGCAAGAGAAGGCTCTAAGCCTCCACATGGAGAAGGAACTTCAGATGACAAGAAGGATAAAGAAAAGGATTCAAAGGGTAGTGGAGGAAATCCACCTCCATATCAACCATCTTCATCATCATCCTCATCATCGCCATCAACATCAACATCATCTTCCACTTCCACCACAAAAACTACTCATACTCACTCAAAGACCACAAGAGGAAAAACACCCTTACTCAAACTTGATTTCAAATTTGATCTTCCAATGTATAATGGCAAGGTAAATGCAGAAATTTTGGACAATTGGATACTTCAATTGGAGGTGTATTTTAGAATCTAGAACCTTCATGAAGATGACATAAATATTCAATTGGATTCTTTGAGTATGGAAGGATCTGCACTTGTATGGTGGGAAGCAAGGAATCAAGAAGAGATTAAAAAGTATGGTAATATCTCTATGTCTTGGTCAAGTTTTATTTCTGCCATTAAAAGGCAATTATATCCATTAGCTTACATGAAAAAGGCCATTATGGATTGAAAAAATTTTAGATAGCTGAAAGGGAAAAGTGTGCAAGATTATACTCATGAATTTAGGAGAAGAGTTCTTATTTTGGGTATTAATTTTTCTTATAAAGAAAATTTGTTAAAGTACATTGGAGGTTTGCACAGTTACCTTATGCACATTATTCTCATGTTTTATCCCACAAACATAGATGAGGTTTGTGTTCAATCCACACATTTAGAAGCAAGAGGGAAACTGAACATAGATGAGAAAAGTGATAGTGAGGGTAAAGGAAAGGGAAATTTTTATGGAAGAGGAAAGAGAAATAGCTTTGTAAAAAGAGAGAAGGATAAAATCAAATGTAAAAATTGTTTGAAGAATGGCCATGATGAAGACCACTATTGGAAACTTCATCCAGAGTTGAAGCCAAACAAACTGAAAGCCAAAGAAAAGGAGAAAATTGTTGCTATAATTGAACATGACATAGGGTCAGATTTAGGAGATGAAACAAATATTACTCCCATGGGTTTGAAAGGTAAGAACATAGAAAGCACTAGTTCTTCAAATTGTTCCAATGTCACTCAAGATGAAGATATTGGAATAGAACTTTTCCATATTAGAGTTGTCTCTAAACATACAAAGACACACTTTTTGATAGTGGGTCGCAAGCTAACTTGATTTTCAAAGACTTAGTTAAGTAGCTAAACATTGAAATTGTTATACATCTAAGACCTTATCCTTTAGGGTGGATATTCAAGAATGAAAAATTGCAGATTACAAGGAATTGCATACTAAGATTCGCCACCAATTCAAACTTTCTTGATGAAGTTGAACTTGATGTGGTGCCACTTGAGATATCAGGTATTGTTCTGGGAAGTCCTTATCTATATGATAGGAAAGAAGTATTTCATAACCATGAGAATACGTATCACTTTTTTAAATATGTTATTGAGTACACAATTAATGCACATAACAAGAAGACAATTTTGTCTCTTATACATGCAAGATAAATGAAGAGGACAGTGAATGCAAATCAGAATTTGGCATTGTTAATGATCAAACATAGAGGTGTTTTTAATCAAACCTTTCAAAAACTTGCATCAAATGAACAAGTTTATTTCATTAAGGTTGCTTATTCTTGTAATGATATGTTTCAGGACTCTAATAGGTTTCCTTTGAAATGAAATGAACAAGATGTAAAACACTTGTAGCAGTGAACATCAGTGTTGAGCAGTGTTGGAAACAAGATGTCGGTGCGAGAGAGTGCAAAGGTAAAAGATAAAGCGACAAAGCAGTTTGATAAAGAAGGCATGGGTTCCACAAGTGCTTGTTTTTGGTTTCAAAAGGGTACATGTTAATGGTGAAGATACTTGGTGAAGAGTCGACACAAGTACAGAGCAAGATCAGTTAAGAATCGCCATGGCGACAGTGTGCAAGGTGAGACCATTTTTAAGTTTCCATTGATTGAAGACCGAGGTAGGAACAAGATGGATTCCTCAAGAATAGCTTGTTGCTCTGTAGATTCATGAGAATTACAGCATGAAGGTGTCAACGACAGCAAGAGAAGATCGCAAAAGGCAAGGAAAAAGTTAATTTTTTGTGAAAAGCTAAATTTGATGAAAATGGGAAAATTTCAGTGGATTGAGACTAGAAGGGTGAGGGAACAGTACCCTCATCCACATGATCAGTAATAAAAGAGATTTTGGGGTCCAAAAGGCTTCTAGTGGGGAGGAATGATCAAGTGCTCAATGTAAAATCTCAAAAATTAAAGTGCTCAGAATTGATTGGAAACTGAACGACAATGAAGAGCTCATCGTCGGGAATCTGGCACAATTCGATTCGTCGAAAACAAAGTCCAAATGAAGAAAATAGGGCCTGATGTTCATTTTCCAAAACATCTAAAAAATTGCAGAACAGCGACAGGTTGATGACATGGCAACCCAGTCAGCATACAAGCTGTGTTCTGGGAATATTCTTCAGTTTTTCCCAGTGACACTATGGCAAGTGTCACAACAGGATTTGTTGAATTGGTTTGAAGGTGATTTTTTTTTAAGTTATGGCTCCTAAGGTTGAATTCAATTTTTTTTTATATGGATGGATAGCCCAACCAGAGGCTAACATGTGGTGCAGCTAGGGGCTGCCACGTGCACCCTCTGGCGAACCCTATCCGAATTCTAAAATTTGAATTACAATTTTCCAATGGTCAAAATTCAACTATATCGTAAGTCTACATTTTATATTATATGGTCAGGTTGGATTGGGGTCAGATTGATTTTATTAATCCAAAGTCTATGCTATGGTCTGAGCATACATATATGTGGGTGCATTTATTTTTAAACCTAAGTCTCAAGACTTTGGTTAGTTCTAAAGTCTGAAACTATATGGTTTTAAAACATATGTATTGGAAGACATATACTGCAAGGTTGGAGTAAACAGGTAAAGTGGCAGACTATATGGTGTTAAACCTTATGGTAATTTCTATGGAAAAAGTTTATACGCAAGACTGGGCAGAGGTCGGGGTCAACCCCGTGACCTTCCCCGCTAATCTGAAATTGATTGTTAGTTAATTTTGTGCTAATATCAGTTTCAGATTTAATATGAAAGTGCTTTGGTTTGCTTCTTGTACAAGGGTTTATACATGTGCTTATGATTGATAATTCAACAAAATTGAAATTGATGAGATTAAGTGTATTTTATGAACATAAAATCATGGAAACTAAATTTTGAACAACAACATATAAAAACAAAGAAAACACAGACAACTGAGTAAAATACAAATGGTTTTGATGGAGTTCACCCCTCTTGGGCTACATCTCCTTGGTCCAACTTCCATGGAATGGGCCTTTGTATTAGCTTCAATTATGAAAAAGTGTTGTTTATAGTCTCCTGTTGCCTTTGAAACCTGCTCCAATGGCTCTAAAACATCACAATCTACCAAGAATGACTATTCCTGAGCCAAAATTGGTCAAAAATTGCCTCAATTATGGAAAAACCAATTTTTCCTATTATTTCTCCACTAAAACTGGAAGTTCGCGAGACAGCTCCACTAAAACTAGAGCTCTTCCAAGTCCACCGCTAATTTAAACTTGCACTTAAGTTAAGATAAATGCATTTTTAATTGTGATTAATGATCAGTTAGTGCAAAGCACGTTTTAGCATTAATCCACGGGTTATGTGACTAATCCCGGATTAGTGGTAATAAAGCATGGTTTAGTTCTGTTGTTTTTTCCGTCGATGAATAGTGTTAGCTCCTAGTCGTAGCGCTTGAACATATGGGAGGGGACTAGCCCCCTCTGGACCCCCAACCTTGGCATGATCAAGATTCAAATATATGCGGGATCCCATAGTTAATAAAGATCATGTGGTGGTATGGCGGTAGCTCTCGGCGCTTGTATGGGGGAGGTCGCAAGGTCAACCCTGACCTCCGCCCCTCCTCGGTCATAAAATTTTGTTGAACAGACTTTATAATTGGACTTTGGTTTAAATATATATGCAAATATATATGCGCCCATTGATAGTTTTAATCAACCTTTGCATTCGACCTTGCAATGAACCTTGGATAAAATAATGCATGCGCCCATACAACCTTTGAATTCGACCTTGGATAATATAATGCCATCCATCCTTGCCATGGGGGAGGGCACGTGGCAGCCTCTGGCTGCTCCACGTGTCCCTTCTCCATTGGCTCAATTCCATAATATAAAAATTAATAATCCACCATATATAGAAATTTCAACCTTAGGATTAGGAAGACAAATTTCAATTTCCCAAGCAACATTGGAAAATCTGAATCTGACACTAGTAACAATGTCACTGGTTGAAAATTGGAGAATATTCCTTGGATATTCCTGAGGTGCTAACTGAACTACCAAGTCATCAGTCTGTCACTGTTCTTCACATTTTTTACATGTTTGAGAAAACAGACAACAGACCATAACTTACTCATACAAACTCAGATTTTGATGAAACGAGTTGCATTGGAATCCTAGTGATGAGCTCTATTCGGTCGTTCTAGTTTAGAGAATTTTTTAGAACTTTCATTTTTGAGCTAAATACTGAGCCTTTGATCATTCCTCCCTACTAGAAGCATTTTGGACCTCAAAAGATGCTATCAATTATTCAGCAGGTGAGGGTACAACTCCCTCACCCTTTCACTCTCCATCCATTTGGCCTTGGAAGCATTTTGTCACTTTAGTCCCACTCTAAGTTATTCGAAATTCCCTCTCCCTGAAGTTCTGGAGAGAAATCATCTATTTATGGCAGCTAAACATGCTCTCCTTGATCATCAATCAAAGGAGGCCCAAACAATCTCAAATTCTTAACATTAACGATAGAATATATTTGCATATAAGGAGACAAATCTAGCTTAAGTGCATTAGTACCAATATTTTCCAGAATTTTAAATGGACCATAATGAATTGGATTGAGATTTTTATCTTCCCCTTGCAATATTCTTTGCTGATATATAACCAAACTTCATCTCCAACCTGGAATTTGTGATCAACACAGTTTTTATCATGCCTTGCCTTGTAGTTTCTTTGAATATTTTCAAGTTGTTCTTTCACTGTGTGATGTACCAACTGAATTTTCTCAATGAACTTCCTTGCCTTATCTATGTCACTATGACCATATATAGCAACTTCTTTCTCAAATATGAAGTCTAAAGGTGATCTTGGCAAGTACCCAAGACATGCCTCAAATGGTGATGTGTTTGTGGAAGAATGCTTTGCCCTGTTGTATGCATGTTGAATGTAATGCAACTGTTCATCCCACAAGTTAGGATGTTTTCTGCAATAGCCTCTGAGAAGATGTATGACTGTCATGTTTACCACCTCAGTCTGACCATATATTTATGGATGAAATGTTGCACTCTTCTTCAACTTTGTGTCCATCATGTCCCATAATTTTGGCCAAAAATTCCCAACAAACCGAGAATCTCGATCACTTACAATAGAAGTAGGAAGACCAAAATGAACCCAAAAATTTTGAAAGAAAAGATGAGTTGTTTTTTCAACTATAATTTTTTTCTTACATGGCATCAAAATACACATTTTACTGAACCTATATACAACAACATACAAGTAATCATGACCTTTCCTTGACATTGGAAGAACACCTAAAAAATCCATTGAGATACTCTCCCAAGGATGTGAAGGAACCGGAAGTGGAGTGTACAATCAAAGTTTCATATTACTAGGCTTACTTATTGCACATAGAAAACATCCTCTAGTAAAACGAGATACACTATCAATCATGTGTGGCCAATAACAATACCTTTGGAGATTCGCTACTATCTTGCCTACACCAAAATGTCCAACAATCAATGAAGTGTGTTCCTCCCTTATGATATTGTTTCTTTCTCCCTGTGATATACATAACTTGCCCAATTGATACAACAAATAGTTATGCACATGATAATCTAACTCTTCATTTTGGTTTTCTTGACTCGAGCTTTCATACACTTCTTGAAAATCACTATCATATGCATTATGTTCAATGTAACTTTCATGCATAACTGAATTGTGCTTGAGTATAATAGATGAATTTACAATAGGCCTAGAGAGCATATTAGCTACCTTACTGTAGATTCCATTTTTATACCTAATAACCAAATTAAATTGTTGTAGAAATCCCATTCATATTAAATGTCTTGATTGCTACAACTTTGACTGTGATTGTAAGTTATGCAATGGTTGATGGTCAGTATGGATAATTGTCTATTTCCCTATCAAATAGTGCTTCCATTTCTTTACACTTTGTACCAATGCATATAAATACTTGTCATCGGTGGGATATTTAGTCACAAATCCATAAAAAAATTTCAGAATGAAACAAAATAGGCTTACCATGCTGCATGAGAACTGTTCCCATGGTATAATCACTTGCATCTGTTTGAATCTCAAGTGGTTGTCTAAGATCCGGAAGAGCCAATACCAGTATTGAACTTATCTTTTGCTTTAAAGAATCAAATTATTTAATGGAGCATATCTTAATGCTGCATATCTCCCCAATGGTATACTTTCTTGACACTTATCATTGCATGTAATGGAGCTTCAATGGAAGAAAAATTAGCAATCAATTTCCTCCAATACTGTGTTGCCCCAAGAAAGCTTCTTACCTCTGTAACTGCATTGGGCTTGGGCCAATTCAGAATGACCTCTACTTTGGAAGGGTCTATCTTCAACTCACCTCCTCCAACAATGTGTCCCAAATTCTCTAAATAATTCTTTCCAAACTCACACTTCGACATCTTTAAAAATAACTGCTCTTTTTTCAATACATCAAGTACCTTGTTCACATGCATGACATGTTCATCTCTTGATTGGTTGAATATCAAAACATCATCAAAGTAAAAAATGAAGAATTCATCTAGAAATGGTCTTAGTACATCATTCATGACTCTTATGAAAGTATCTGGAGCATTTGTTAGACCAAATGGCATAACTATCCACTCAAAAAATCCTTGTCTAGTTTTAAATGTAGTTTTCCAAATGTCCTCCTCATCTATTCCAACTTGATGATAACCACTTCGTAAGGCTAGATTAGTGAAATATATTTCATACTTAGCCAATCTAGTAAATAATCAGTGCGTGGTAGTGGGTAGTGATTCTTTATCTAATTTTATTCAGTGCACAGTAATCTATGCACATGCGCCAAGTCCCATCCTTCTTTGGTACCAAAACAATTGGTGAACCACATGGCGAAGTAGATGGGAATATGACACCTTTTTTCATCAATTCTTTGATTTTCTTCTTGATTTCCAAACTCTCCATAATTGAAATGTGATACATACCAATGTTTGGAAGTGGAACATCTTGCTGCAGCTGAATATCATGCTGAATTCCCCTCTTGGGAGGTAACCCACTTGGTTCTTGAAACATCTCACCATGCTGACTTACCACATCAAACAAATAATATTTCAATTTTTCATCACATCCTTCAAAATATTCATATTCAACAACATCCTTTTTATTAATCATGAGAAGCACAAAATTTTTACTTGCATTAACTAGCCTCTTCCTTTTCCCTGCATTGACTAAAGAAATATTCAGTTTTTTGTGATGAGCTCTCAGAATATACTCCACTCCATCCTTAAGAAAATGATATTTGTTTTCATGGCAATAAAACATTGCTTTCCAGTCATACAAATATGGACTTCCCAAGATAATCTCGGAAATGTCAAGTGGAACCACATCTAACTCTACTTCATCAACAAACTTTGCAGTAATAGAAAATCGAAATATGCATTTCCTTGTAACCCATAAATCGACATTCTTAACTATTCAACCCAAAAGGTATGGTTTATCATTAGGTATTGTTTCAAGGTTAATATTTTTTACCAAGTCTTCTAAAATCGAGTTTTCTTGTGACCCACTATCAAACAATGCATCAATCTTTGTATGATTTGAAATCACGCTAACATGGAACAATTATATCTGTGTGTCTTCATTTGGAGTGTTGTTGTGAATATTTGAGGAACTAGTACTTGTTATGGCTTCCTTTCCTTTGTTAACGATGGCTATGATCTTGGTATCATCTCCGAAATCGAATCCAAGATCTTGCTGTGTGGTGGCAGCCATCTTTTGTTTCCCCTTGTTATTTGGTTTCTTAGGCCTTAGTTCGGGATGTAGTTTCCAACAGTGGGATTCATCATGCCCTTCTTTGGAACAATGTTTGAATATAGTTTTATACCCTTCTTTCTTGATGCTTGCAATCTTCTTTCCCTTCCATTTTCCTCCCTTCACTTTTCCCTTACCCTTGAATGGCTTCTTCTTACTACCCTCTTCCTGAATGTTCTTTCCCCTTGCTTCAATATGTGTGGCTTGCACACATACTTCATCTAAGTTGTTTGGGTTAAAAATAAGGATAACATGTTTCAAATAGGAATGTAAACCCCCAATGTATTTCAAGTCTTGGGAATTCAAGTTTACTCCTAACAATAAAGCCCTCTTTCTAAACTCCTGGGTGTACTCTTGAATTGTTTCACCTTGAGTTGCCTAAATATTTTCCAACTCATAATTTCTTTTTACATAAATGCTAATGGAAAAAAAATTCTTTTGATGGAAGAAATGAATTCAACCCAAGAAAAGGATATCTTACTATGAATTCACATTTCCTCTTGAGTCTTTTCCTCCCACCAAACTAGTGATGCTCCTTCTAGACTAAATGAAGCCAAATGGATATTTATGTCATCCTCTTGTAGATTATGAATTCTGCAGTATACTTCCAATTAACGGATCCCATTGTCTAACTTCTCTGCATTTACCTCACCATTGTACATGGGAAGTTCAAACTTGATGTCCAACTTGAGTAATGGAGTTTTTCCTTTTGTGGTGTTTGAATGAGTGTGGGTGGTTTTTATGGTGGAAGTGGAAGATGAAGATGTTGATGAAGATGATGAGGATTAGGATGGTGGAGATGGAGGTGGCTTTCCTCCACTGCCTTTCGAACTCTTCTCTTCACCCGTCTTGTCATCCGAAGTTCCTTCTCCATGTGGAGGCTTAGAACCTTCTCCTTCTCTTTCTGTAGTGAATGCATCAAACATGATTTTAATCATTATCTAAATGTCCTTAAAGTATCTCTTGACATCTTATTCTTCTTAATGTCCTTTATTCTCTCCAACACCTAACATAATGGCTAAGGATTCAAGCTCAACTTTTGATGCCTGTACCTTTTCAATCACCTTAGCTTCATGTGCAATTTGTACCTCTTCAATCTCAACTGCTGGAGATAGAACTTGAGGTGCTTCAAGTGTAGTTTTGAGTGGAACTTTGGGTGAATATGATGTTGTCTCAACTCTATTTCTTCTTGTCCTAATCTGACCAGGACTAACAACCAATAGCTTCCTTCTCCTCTCAGCAACCTCAACCTTGTAAGCATCACAAAATTGCAATTATTAAAACCCTTCTTGCACAATCTCAAGCAAAGCAAGAAAATAACCTTTAGCAACCTTGTGCTCTGATTCCCACTTGATCTGAAATAATTGTTATTTAATGTTGTGCTAATATCAGTTTCAGATTAATATTAAAGTGCTTTGGTTTTCTTCTGGTAAGAATTTGGATCAGGGCCTAAAATTAGCTAAAAATTCAAAGTGCTCAAAATTGTTTCAAACCTAAACGATTGGATAGAGTTTGTCTCCAGGAATTCGATGCAAGTCGTTTCGTCAAAATCCGAGTTTGTATGACTGAGATATGGTCTGCTATTCACTTTTCAAAATAAGAAAAAAATGGGCAGAACAGGTACAGCTGATGACTTGGCAGTCCAGTCAGCACCTCAGGAATATTCTTCAGATTCCAGCTAGTGACATTGTGACAAGTGTCGTCTCTAGATTCGTCAGGGGTTTGTGAGAAGGTGAAACTACCAATAACCTCCAAGGATAAAATTATGTGGATTATGGTTAAGTTTTGAAATGGTTATATATATATATATATATATATATATATATATATATATAGATAGATATATATATATATGGTATTTTATTATCATATATTATATTTTAAATGTATATATATTAAATATTACATATATATTTCAGATATCAAACTCCACGTAATCATACCAAACATAACTCATGCATTCAATATGAAAATTTGCTTTGTTATAAGGTAAGGATTCATGGTTTAATGCTATATGCTTATGTGCTAAAGGTTTAATAATCCGCTTATTAAAGGTTTACGCATATGGTAAAAGGTATGGGGTAGGGTTGGGTTTTGAACCCAGGACCTCCGCCTCACAAAGCCCTCGCTCCACCAACGGACCATTCTTATAAGCCTTGAAAATGGAAGCCACATGCCGACATTTAAGCTTCAAGAACGTGCCCACTGACAGAGGAGGGGTCCAGCCTCCTATTCAATGTGACCATGCCACATGACCACGCCCTGGAGACTACGTTGATGCACTAATCCAATATTTAATGTGCACTTATCACTAATCTAAGTGAAATTTTAATTTGCGGCTATTATGGCGGAGCGTGCCAATTTTTGCGGCCACACTATTTTTGGCCATGTAACTAGAGTTTTTCCAGTTTTGGTGGAGAAAATTGGGAAAAATTTGATTGTGCTCTATTTTGAGCATCACTCAGCCAAATTTCGAAAATGAATAGTCAATTTTGACTGTATTGGACCTTTTAAAACCATTGGTGCATATTTTATAGGCATTTGGAGACCTCCAAATGTGAAAATGCTACAAGGAAGTTTCATGGAACCCAGGGCCACCAGGTGTTGGAGGCATAGTTAGGGGAGCCATAGGTCATTATGAGAGAATGAAAAGTGTATTTTGGATGTTTGACATGTTTTGGAAACAATGAGATAAATTCAGGAGAATATGAGGAATTCTAAGGGTGTTTTTTCCACAGGATAGCTCAGGGAAGCTCAAGGCCACCAGCAGAAGAGGTCATGCCCAAGGGAGCCATGGTCCATTTCCAGTGATTGAACAGTCAAACTACGAGTATTTTGGTATTCTGAGCCCATTGGTATAGTTTTAAAAATAAATGGAGTTGAGCATCAACTTGTAAAATAATTTGACCATCTTAATCCCAGGGAGCCTAGTCCATTGATGGAGGCTCAGGGAGTCGTAGCCCAAGTGTTGAGGGTGAACTCCTTTATTATAGTGCTATTATGTGTTTTTGGTTAATTTTATGCAACTTACGTTTGTTTTTCATACATTTAATCAGCTAAAAACAATTGATAATTTCTCACACATAAAGCATGTAAAAAACACATAAACTTGACACAAGAATTCAATTGCACAAATGGATGTGTGAGCACCATCCTTAGATTATTTAAATGGAATAGAAGGTGCTTGCATAGAAAAAAATTCAGCCACCTATTTCAGATCAAGTTGGTATCAAAGCTTAGATTAGCTCATTGTAGCCAAGGATAGCTAGGGTTAGCTATTGGTTGTTAAATTGTGCAAGGATAATTTAACAGTTTGAAAGTTTATGTGTGAAGGAGAAGTTAGATTGAGAGCTTGTACTCAAATCACAATAAAGAAGCTTGTGAAGCTTTATGAATTGTTTTGAATATTTTATTCATTACAATTGTGATGGAAACTTCATTAAGTGGTGATTATAAACCATCCTCCTTTGCAAGACTCTTTGATAAAGAGATGAAGCAGGACTTATACATCATGAAAGATATGGTGCAAAATTTGTATGAAGATGTAAGGGAGAACACTAAAATTCAAGAGCAGTTGGTTGCTATGAATAAAGAGAAACAATAACTTCTTCAAAAGATGCATGAGGTGGATATTGAGCTCCATGATGCCAAAGAAGCCTTATCCAAGCATGTGCTTGAAGAAGAGGTAAAAAATTCAAGTTTGTCTTCAATTTCCTCTCAAGAAAAATGTGTAGGTTCATTGAAAAATAGATTAGAGGAATAGGGTCCAAATTGATGATAAAAATGGGCTATGAAGTTCAAGGATTAGGAAAACATGCACAAGGCATATTTGAGCCAATTATGGTTGAGGAAAGGCCTAAGTATTTGGGTCTTGGCTATGGACAATTTTATGGAGAAATTTCTAAAGCCATGAAGGCACTTGAAACAATTCCAAGAAGGACTTTTGTTGTAGGTTAAAACCCTAAAGCATGCAAAGTTTGTATTCAAGATGAATGCAATTGTTTGAAACCCATGTTGCAGAAATATGCTTGTAGACATGCAGCTTATGTCGAGCAAGAGAGTTGTAACAACTCTAAGGACATGAGCATTGTTGTTGGTCCTCAAAAGAGAGCTGGAACCTCTTCAAGTTCATCTCCTGAATAAGGTGAAAAAGATGGACATTCAAAGCAACATTCAAGGTATAATTCTTCCTATAATCATGTTGTTTATGATTATGTTAAGCATGACAAATATGCATGCATGAATGGGAGAAAATTTTTTTGTTCATATTGTAGTTTGTATAAGCATCAAGTTTCAAGATGCTGGAAGAGAATTATAGCATACAGGAAAGAGTTCAGGCAAAGGCGAATTGAACAAAAGATGCAAAATATTTGCACTTATTTCCAGAAGAAGGGACATCTCATTGCCCAATGTTGGACACTACATCCAACCACTCATCCCAAGCATTTGAAGCAAGTGGATAAACAAACTGGTGAGAATGTAACAAGAGATTATATCATTGATGTGAATCAAGATGATTCACAAGAAGAGGATGTTCAGCAGGAAAAATCGCCATTGAAGTGGTTTGGTAAGAAATGGCTTGATTTCTTGACCAAGTAAGGCATGCATTTCCTTTGTACATAGATGCAAATTTCAGCCTTATGTATGCCTGAATTTCTCTTGAAAGTATAACAAGTTGCAACAGATTATTACAACTTGTATGATGCAATATCGCATGTGAATGTTGTTCTGTTGAAGTCATTTCTATTTGTTGCAAAATTTCACCAAGATGGTGTAAAAGATGGGTATGTCACTTAATTATGTTGTAGCAATTTATCATTCAGTTCAGCTCTTATGATCATCCATATGTTTTGGGTTTTTGTACTTATTTGTACTTGAAAGAGAGAGTTGAAGAGTGTACATATGCATGATATTTTGTATATGTAAATAGAGAACTTGTGATAGGTTCATCATAAATAGATACATGCATGAGTGTTGTCAATATGTATCTTGGAATGTCAACTTGTGTCGATTGTACTACACATATGTTTATCGACTTGTGTCGATTGTGTCACACACATTTCATATCGATTTATGTTGATTTTGTTGCATATTTTATGTCGACTTGTGTTGTTGATGTCGCATGTTGTTTGTTGACTATGATTGTCGATTATGTTGATTGACTTATTTTTTATTCGATGGTGTTTTTCGATTGCGAGTCGATATTGGATACACCAATGTGCAAGAATATTTCCATGTACATGATGTTACAGGAGGTGACAGTCATTGCTTTGAAGGAGCAAAAATGAGGTGGTCATCATTTCAATTCTTGCATAATTTTTTCTTTTCAAGATTGATTGTGTGTTATTGTGACAAGATTTCGCAAAAAGTTTGAGGTCCATTCAGTGAGAAGTGGACAAGGTGAAAAGTGTTTTGCAGCCATTGCAGAACAAGTTGGTCTTTTGTGTTGAAGCCAAGAGTTCACTAATATGGCAAGCTTAATTTGGATAAGAGGATTTCCAAGAAGAAGCTTGTATGCATTTGTTGCAATAGGGACTTGATTCTCAGTGGGAAGGCTTACAGTTTTCCAACCACATAGAGATCAATGTGGTACAGCTGGATATGTATCATTCAACAACAGTCAACAATGCTAAAGTGGTTCAACAACAACTAGAGAGAATGGTTGAGAGACATAGCTAGTTGCAATGCAAGGCATGTCAATATGATTGTCAATAAGACTTGTCAAGTAAAATCAGTTGATATAACTTGAAAGCAGAAGAGTGTTGAAGCTCAAGAAGATAATTATCAGCTTTTGTGGGTCTAAAAGCCCGTCGGTGGGAAGTAATGATCATAATTTGGATCAGGGCCTAAAATTAGCGAAAAATTCAAAGTTCTCAAAATCGTTTATGATCCATAAGTTTTCAATGGGATCCGCGAATTGCTGTTTGAAAATAAATGTCTGTAATAAGTGCAATAGGGTTGTGCGCAACAGGAGAATGTGTAAATCAAATCTACAGAAGTTGATTTGTTCTAAAAATGGGATGAGTTAGTTGCAGCCATGGGAAAAGGCGCACTGAATCTCTCCTCAGGTCTGTGTAATATGCAAAGGAACCCAAACACAAACAAGCATTGCAGAAAATGCTCAAACAACAAGAAAAGGTTAGGGGAGGCAAAGTCTATCTTCGGTGAAAACAACCCCAAAAAATTTATTAGATTATTGTCCCTTTTATCAGCAAAGGGATCTTTATTACACCAGCTACTAAGGAAAATGTTGCAAAAATAAAATGCGTAGTAGTAGGTATGCCTGTCTACGCCCTTGACTTAAGAGTTAGGTATGCAGGCCTGCACCTATGCCAGTGAAATCAAGGGGTAGCAGGCATGTAATAACATTAGATCATGCACCTTGGCCCAATTCCTCCATGTTTAGATCTGGAAGCGTCCCGGCTTCCATGCAAATATGAGGATACAGACGGTGTTGTACTTCGGCGGTCATCCACTTTACTTTAACTCGAGTTTGTCCTTGGCGTGCCACTAGGTAGGAGGTGTAGCTCCGGTGTCTAGTTGAATGAGTCTTGGTGTCTAATAGTGTGTCTTTTTCCAATGGGAGTTGGAAGTTTGGGATATTGTTCACTGAATGAGTAATTGTGTCTGGCTCCTCCAAGAGGGGAGGCTCAAACAACTTTAGATGATTGACATTAATGACATAATGTATTCCAAGCTGAGGGGGAAGGTCCAATTGATAGGAATTCTCCCCAATCTGTTCTAAAATGGTATAAGGGCTATATCAGATTGGAAGGATTTTATGATGTTGTCCTATGAATCGTTTCTTATCCAAATGTAACCATACTCTGTTGCCTGGCTGAAAGGACATGGAGGTCCTTTGTTTTTCATGCCTTTGCTTGGCACGATCTTGGGCTGCTTTGAGTTCTACTATTACTGCAATGTGTTGTTGTGCAAGTTGTTGAAGGAACTGGTGTGCTAAGTGTTTCTATTTTTGTTGGTGCATCGTACCTTGGGGATCCATAGTGAGGGGAAGATCGACTGGGGCTACTGGTTGGAAGCCCAAACATACTTCCAAAGGAGATAATCCAGTAGAAGAATGTGTGGCCTTGTTGTAGCTTTGTTACAGAATGTGTAAATAGTTTTCCCACTGTTTACTACGCCCAAAATGAGTATAGAGATCATGGACTAGAACTCGATTGACCACCTCTGTTGAGCCATCCATTCGAGGATGGAAGGTAGTAGAAAAATTTACTTGACACCCAAGTAGTGTCTAGATGGTATTCCAGAAGGTGCTAAGGAAGCATGAATCTCAATCTGAGATGATGGTGCTTGGTAGGCCAAAATGTGGCTAGACATGTTGGAAATACAATTCTGTTGTTTGAACAGCTGTAGTTGTCTTTGTGCAGGGAATAAAAAGAGCCATTTTGTTGAAATGGCATACTACAACCCATATGGCATCATGTTTCTTTTGGGTGGTGGGTAGACCACTTAAGAAATCCATAGAGATTGATTCCCAGGGCCGCGAAGGGAGAGGCAGAGGTTGATATAAGCCATGCTTTCTATTGGATGGTTTTGATTGAGAACACAAGGTGCAGGCTTTGATGAATTTCACCACTTGAGGTTGCATAGAAGGCCAATATAAATGGCGTTGGAGGTGTTGGAGAGTCTTTTGGGTCCCAAAGTGGCCACCATAGGTTGATGCATGAGCTTCTCGAATGAGCAAGAGGCGATCATCTGAGTACGGGACATGAAGTAAATTGAGTTTGTAGATCCAAACATCCCAGATGGTGTAATCCAAGAAGGGAGTCTAATTGATAACTGTGGGACTTTTTAAGGCAACCCAAACTTCTTGAAATTCTAGATCAGTAGCATATTGTGCTTTCCATGAATCATAATTAGCACAACACACTTCTATAATTGGGAGGATTGGCATGGGTGACCTGCTGAGTAAATCTTCCATTTTGTTCGAAGTTCCCTTCTTATATTTGATGACCAAATGAAATTGCTGAATGTAGGAGGCCCATTTTAGATGTTTTTGTTCCTTAAGCTTAGACTATGAATTGATGAAGATCAATGGATGATAGTCTGTGTGGAGAATAGTCTCTTTGCCCAACAAATAGTGGCGCCATTGCTTGAGATCTTGGACCGGGTTGTAAAATTCTTTGTCATAAGTACTATAGTTCTTCTTGGCATGGGAAAGAGCTTCTGAGTGATAAGCAATGGGATGTCATCCTTGTTTAAGTATGGCACCAATAGCATATTTTGAGGCATCTGAATCAACCTCAAATGGTTGAGAGAGGTCGGGTAGACGCAACACTAGCGATGAGCATAGCGCCTCCTTGAGTTGACCAAAGTGGCTGGTAGCCTCATTAGTCCAAATAAATATAGAATGACTATGAGAAAGCTAATGAAAAGGACGATCAATCTGAGAAAAATGAAGAATAAACTTACGATAAAAATTAATACCACCTAGGAAACTTTTGAGCTCATTGGCCGAAGAAGGTTGTGGCAGCCATTGCTGCAAGGCTTGGATGCGAGACGTGGTTGAATACCTTTTGAGTTGACCACAAAGCCAAGGTAAGGAACTGAATGCTGGCCAAAATAGGACTTCTTCTCCTTGACTTGTAACTTGTGTTCTCTGAGGATTTTTAGGACTTGACAAACATGTTGCATGTGGGAGTCCCATGTCTTACTGAAGATGAGAATGTCATCTAAGTAAATGACAACAATGCAACCTAAATTTCCTCTGAAAATATCATTGATCAGTCGCATGAACATGGCTGGTGCATTATTCAGGTTGAATGGCATGAACTTCCATTCATAAAGACGAATTTGGTCTTGAAATATGTCTTCCACACATCATCAGGGTTCATTCGAACCTGATGATATCCTGATGTCAAAACCAATTTAGTGAACAACTTAGCTCCTTGGAGGGTATCAAGTAACTCCTCAATCTAGGGTAGGGGGTAACAGTTCTTTACTGTGGCTTTGTTAAGGGCTCGGTAATCGGTGACAAGACACATTTCTGAGGTTTCTCTTTTTGGGATGAAAAAGGTGGCAAAAGCACATGGAGAAGAGGATGGTTGAATGTGGTTGGAGTTAATGAGGTTTGTCAATTGCCTCTCCATTTCCTTTGATTCTCTGGGGGCCAACCTGTAAGTTGGTGCATTAGGTAGCGTCGAGCCTGGAATGAGTTGAATAGAATGGTCAATATGGTGAGATGGGGGAAGGCCTGTAGGAGGTTGGAAAACATCAACAAATTCGTGAAGGAGAGGAGTAATTGGTTCGGGAACAGGATGTGTTGCATTTTTTGGTGGTACGGGGCGCACCAAACAAAGAGAGACACATTTATTCAAATGGATATGAGGGATTTGATCTATGGTGGATGTGGGTTTGGTTTGTGTTGCCGTGAGGATATAGGTACGCCCATCTTTGATAAGTTTATACTGGCGGGCTTTATACATATAGATGGCATCTCTTTATGCTTGGTAGGGGATGCCTAGAAGTAAGTCAGAACAATCCAATGGCGAGACATCACAAAGGACAGTGTCTTGAAATGGGCCTATGGCAAAGGTGATCAGGAAACGTCGGGAAACCAATAGGTGAGGACCATCCTTTTTAACCCATCTGATATGATAGGGTTTTGGGTGTCATAGTAGTGACTAGATGAAGGCATTTAACTAATTCTTGAGATGCCAAATTTTTCTGCCTGCCATTGTCCATGATCAGTAAAGCCAATGAGTTTTTGATTTGGCATTTGTTTGTGAAGAGGTTTGATGATTTTTTCTCTTCAATGGTCATTAAGATCAAAGAGGGATTTGGGGCGGTGGGTTTTCAAGGGAAATTTCCATATTGTCGTCGACCGATTTGGAACTAGTAGGCTTCGTGAGTAAGGTTTGATTGGTTTTCATAGATTTGAGAACTTGACAATCAGAAGTACTATGGGAAGTAGTCTTGTGGAAGGAACTTCAGGGTGTGTTGGAATTGGGATTCAACGAATAAGTATGTATGAAGTGGGGTGAAGGGGTGGGGGATGGGGTGGGGCAGGACTGAGGAGGACGACCCCTAGCAGTGAGCTTCCTTTCAATGGACAGAGCTCTTTGAAAATTTTTATGTAAAGTCTGATTTTCAAACAATTGTACCTCTCTACGGAGTTGAACCAATAAGCCAGCCATAAACTTGAGTATTAATACTTCTTCCAGATCTAGAATGTGGAGCAATAGGCACAACTTGGAGAAGTAGTCGATGTAGGCTTGCACTCCTTGTGTAGGGAGTTGTCAGAGCTGTTGCCATCGGATCCATAAATATTGTACGTATCCGAGTGTGTAAAAACAGTTTCTCAATGCTTCACAAAGTTGAGCCCAACTTTGGATTGGGGGAGAGGCCGAGGACCCTGGGCGTTCTCCAAGATCATCCAAGAATGTGGTCTTTTATTGCTCTATATCCGCCATGTTTGGGCAAGGCCTTCCAATTGCAAGGTAGCCACCTGAATATTTTTCTCTTTGGTGAGGCCTGCGCAAGTTTTGAAATAGGTGGAAAGGCTACGAATCCATGAATCCACCGTTTCTCCATTGCTTTGCACAAAAAACTTAGGGAGCTGGATTCGAGTATCCAAATCCAAGGGATCTGGATTATTTGTTTGTTGCATTTTGATTAATTCATTCAGAGCAAAGACAAGGTCTTGCACAGGATTTGAAGCATTGGAGTCGGATTCCCCTGCCAAGGGATCTCTTCGAGGAGGCATCTTGGAGAAAAATATCATGGAAGGCAGGCTTACACAATCTTTGAGATGATCAAGAGTGAGATATCTGTGGAAAGTGGATATGTGCACCTCCTCTCTTATGTGGTGGATGTTTGTGTGTTGCTGGGGCTAAGAGACTGGTGTATCCACCATCATTAAGAATTGGCTTGCCTCATAGAAACTAACGAAAAAAAGACAAAAAAATTGGGTCATCTAAAGATCCAATTTTCCCTTGGATCTCAGGCTCCAATACCAATTGATCCATAATTTTTCAATGGGATCCGTGAATTGCTGTGTGAAAATAAAATTCTACAATAAGCACAATAGGGTTGTGCGCAGCAGGAAAATGTGTAAATCACATCTATAGAAGTTGATTTGTTCTAAAAATGGGATGAGTCTGTTGCGGCCATGGGAAAAGGCGCGTTGACTCTCTCCTCAGGTCTGCATAATATGGAAAGGAACCCAAACGCAAACAAACATTGCAGAAAATGCTCAAACAACAAGAAAAAGAAAGGGGAGGCAAAGTCTATCTTCGGTAAAAACAACCCCAAAAACTTTATTATATTCCTGTCCCTTTTATCAGCAAAGGGATTTTTATTACACTGGCTACTAAGGAAAAAGTTGCAGAAATAGAATGCACAGTAGTAGGTATGCTTGTTTGCGCCCTTGACTTAGACGTTAGGTATGCAGGCCTGCACCCGTGCCAGCAAAATTAACGGGTAGCAGGCATGTAATAACATTAGATCGTGCACCTTGGTCCAGTTTCAGACCTGAACGATCGGATAGAGTTCGTCGCCGAGATTCCGGCTCAAGTCATTTCATCAAAATCCAAGTTCGTATGATTGAGTTATGGTCTGTTGTTCACTTTTCGAAACAAGAAAAAATGGGCAGAATAGGTACAGTTGATGACTTGGCAATCCAATCAGCACCTCAAGAATATTCTTCAAATTCTAGCCAGTGACACTATGACAAGTGTCATCTCCAGATTCGTCAAGGGTTTGTGAAAAGGTGAAACTGCTAGTGACCTCCAAGGATGAAATTATGTGGATTATGGTTAAGTTTTGAAATGGATATATATATATATATATATATATATATATATATATATATATATATATATATAATATAGATATATATATAGATATATATATTAATTATTATATATGATATTTTATTATCATATATTATATTTTCAATGTATATATTATATTATATATATTTCAAATATCAAACTCCACGTAACCAAACCAACCATAACTCATGCGTTCAATATGCAAATCTGCTTTGTTATAAGGTAAGGATTAATGGTTTAATGCTATATGCATAGGTGCCAAAGGTTTAATAATCTTCTCATTAAAGGTTTACACATATGGTAAAAGGTATGGGGCAGGGTCAGGTTTTTAACCTAGGACCTCCGCCCCACAAAGTTGTCACTCCACCAACGAACCATTCTTATAACCCTTGAAAATGGAAACCACGCACCGAAATTTAGCTTCAGGAACACGCCTACGGATAGAGGAGGGGTCCAACCCCCTATTCAATGTGACCATGCCACATGACTGCGCCCTAGAGATTGCGCTAATCCAATATTTAATGTGCACTTAACACTAATCTAAGCGTAGTTTTAATTGGCATCTATTATGGTGGAGCAAGCCAATTTTTGCGGCCAGGCTAATTTTAGCCATGCTAACTAGATTTTTTTAGTTTTGGTGGAGAAAATTGGGGAAAATTCGATTGTGCTCTATCTTGAGCATCACTCAGCCAAATTTCGAAAATGAATTATCAAATTTGACTATATTGGACCTTCTGAAGCCATCGGTGCAGCTTTCAGAGGATTTTGGGGACTTCTATATGTGAAAATGCTACAGGGAAGTTTCATGGAACTTAGGGCCACCAGGTGTTGGAGGCATAGCCAGGGGAGCCAGAGGTCATTCTGAGAGAATGAATAGTGTATTTTATATGTTTGACATGTTCTGAAAATAGTGAGATAGGTTTCAAGAGAAGATGAGGACATATAAGGGTGTTTTTTTCCGTAGGATAACTCAGGTAAGCTCAAGGCCACCAGCAGAAGAGGTCATGCACAAGGAAGCCATGGTCCATTTCCAGTGATTGAACAGTCAATATAGGGGTATTTTGGTATTCCGAGCCCATTGGTATAGTTTTAAAAACCAATTGAGTTGAGAATTAGCTTGTAAAATAATTTTACCATATTAATCCCAGAGAGCCTAGTCCATTGGTGGAGGCTCAAGGAGATGTAGCCAAAGTGTTGAGGGAGAACTCCTTTATTATTTTACTATTATGTGTTGTTGGTTCATTTTTTGTAATTTATGTTTGTTTTTCATACATTTAATCAGCTAAAAACAATTGATAATTGCTCACACATAAAGCATGTAAAAAACAAATAAACTTGACACAAGGATTCAACTGCACAAATGGATGTATGAGCACAATCCTTAGATTATTTAAATGTAATAGAAGGTGCTTGCATAGAAAAATAATTCAGCCACCTATTTCAGATCAAGTTGGTATCAGAGCTTAGATTAGCTCATTGTAGCCAAGGATAGCTAGGGTTAGCTATTGGTTGTTAAATTGTGCAAGGATAATTTAACAGTTTGAAATTTTATGTGTGAAGGAGAAGTTATATTAAGAGCTTGGTTCTCAAATCACAACAAAGAAGTTTGTGAAACTTTGTGACTTGTTGTGAAGCTTTTATTCATTATAGTTGTGACAGAAACTTCATTAAGTGATGATTCTAAACCATACTCCTTTGCAAGACTCTTTGATAAACATATGAAGCAGGACTTATACATCATGGAAGATATGGTGCAAAATCTATATGAAGATGTAAGGGAGAACACTAAACTTCAAGAGAAGTTGGTTGCTCTGAAGAAAGAGAAGCAATGACTTCTTCAAAAGATCCATGAGATGGATACTGAGCTCCATGATGCCAAAGAGGCCTTAGCCAAGCATGTGCTTGAATAAGAGGTAAAAAATTCAAGTTTGTCTTCAATTTCCTCTCAAGAAAAAATATGTAGGTTCATTTGAAAAACACACTAGAGGAATAAGGTCCAAAATGATGATCAAAATGGGCTATGAAGGTCAAGGATTAGGCAAACATGCACAAGGCACAGTTGAGCCAATTATGGTAGAGGGAAGGCCTAAGTATTTGGGTCTTGGCTATGGACAATTTTATGGAGAAAGTGATAAAGCCATGAAGGCACTTGAAACAGTTCCAAGAAGGACTTTTGTTGCAGGTTCAAACCCTCAAACATGCAAAGTTTTTATTCAAGATGAATGCAATTGTTTGAAACCCATGTTGCAACAAGATTCTTGTGGACATGTAGCTTATGGTGAGCAAGACAGTTGTGACAGCTCTAAGGACGTGAACATTGTTGTTGGTCTTCAAAAGAGAGATGGAACCTCTTCAATTTCATCTCCTCAAGAAGGTGAAAAAGATGGAAATTCAAAGAAACATTCAAGGTATAATTCTTCCTATAATCATGTTGTTTATGATTATGTTAAGCATGAAAAATCTACATGCATTAATGGGAGTAAAAGTTGTTGTTCATATTGTGGTTTGTATAACCATCAAGTTTCAAGATGCTAGAAGAGAAAGATAGCATACAAGAAACAGTTCAAGCAAATATGACTTGAACAGAAGATGCAAAAGATTTGCGCCTTTTCCAGAAGAAGGGACATCTTATTGCCCAATGTTGGACACTGCATCCAACCACTCATCCCAAGCATTTGAATCAAGTGGATAAAAATACTGGCGAGAATGGAACAAGGGATTCTATCATTGATGTGAATCAAGATTATTCACAAGAAGAGGATGTTCAGCAGGAAAAGTCTCCATTGAAGTGGTTTGGTAAGAAATGGCTCAATTTCTTGACCAAGTAAGGCATGCATTTCCTTTGTACATTGATGAAAATTTCAGCCTTACGTATGCCTGAATTTATGTTGAAAGTATGACAAGTTGTAACAGATTATTACAACTTGTATGATGCAAGATTGCATGTGAATGCTGTTCTGTTGAAGGCATTTCTATTTGTTGCAAAATTTCACCAAGATGGTGTAAAAGATGGGTATGTCAGTCAATTATGTTGCAGCAATTTATCATTCATTTCAGCTCTTATGATCATCCATATGTTTTGGGTTTTTGTACTAGCTTGTACTTGAAAGAGAGAGTTGAAGAGTGTACATATGCATGAGAATTTGTATATGTAAATAGAGAACTTGTGATAGGTTCATTGTAAATAGATACATGCATGAGTGTTGTCAATATGTATCATGGAATGTCGACTTGTGTCGATTGTATTGCACATGTGTTTATCGACTTGAGTCAATTGTGTCGCACACATTTCAAATCAATTTATGTCAATTGTGTTGCATATTTCATGTCGACTTGTGTTGTTGATGTTGCATGTTTTTTGTCGGCTATGTTTGTCAATTATTTTGATCGACTTATGTTTTAGTCGATGGTGTTTGCCGATTGTGAGTCGATATTGGATACACCAATGTGCAAGAATTTTCCATGTAGATGATGTTATAGGAGGTGACAATAATTGCTTTGAAGGAGCAAAAACGAGGTCGTCATCATTTTCATTCTTGCATAATTTTTTTTTTTCAAGATTGATTGTGTGTTCTTATGAATAGATGTCGCAGGAAGTTAATTGAGGTCCATTCAGTGAGAAGTGGACGAGATGCAAATTGTTTTTCATCCATTGTCGAACAAGCTGGTCTTTTGTGTTGAAGCCAAGAGTTCACTCATATGGCAAGCTTAATTTGGATAAGAGGATTTCCAAGAAGAAGCTTGTATGCATTTGTTGAAAGAGGGACTTGATTCTCAGTGGGAAGGCTAACATTTTTCCAAGCACATAGAGATCTATGTGGTACAACTAGATATGTATCAATCAACAATATTCAGTAATGCTGAAGTGGTTCAACAACAGCTAGAGAGAATGGTTGAGAGACATAGCCAGTTGCAATGCAATGCATGTCAAGATGATTGTCAATAAGACTTGTCAAGTAAAATCAATTGATATAACTTGAAAGCAAAAGATTGATGAAGCTCAAGAAGATAATTATCAACTTTTTTGGGTCTAAAAGCCCATCAGTGGGAAGGAATGTTTGAATTTGGAACAGGGCCTAAAATTAGCTAAAAATTAAAAGTGCTCAAAATTGTTTCAGACCTGAACGATAGGATAGATTTTGTCTCCAGGATTCCGGCGCAACTCGTTTCGTCAAAATCTGAGTTTGTATGATTGAGTTATGGTCTGTTGTTCACTTTTCGAAACAGGGAAAAAATGTGCAAAATAGGTACAGCTGATGACTTGGCAGTCCAGTGAGCACCTCAGGTATATTCTTCAAATTCCAGCTAGTGACATTGTGACAGGTGTCGTCTCTAGATTCATCAGGGGTTTGTGAGAAGGTGAAACTGTCAATGACCTCCATAGATGAAATTATGTGGATTATGGTTAAGTTTTGAAATGGTTATATATATATATATATATATATATATATATATATTTAAATTATTATATATAATCCACTTATTATAATATATTATATTTTAAATGTATATATATAAAATATTATATATATTTCAAATATCAAACTCCACGTAATCATACCAACCATAACTCATGCGTTAAATATGCAAATATGCTTTGTTATAAGGTAAGGATTAATGGTTTAATGCTATATGGATATGTGCCAAAGGTTTAATCATCCACTTATTAAAGGTTTACGCATATGGTAAAAGGTATGGGGCAAGGTCGGGTTTTGAACCCAAGACCTCCACCCACAAATTCGTCGCTCCACCAATGGACCATTCTTATAATCCTTGAAAATGGAAGCCACGTACCAACATTTAACCTTCAAGATGGCGCCCACGGACAGAGGAGGGGTCTAGCCCCCTATTCAACATGACTATGCCACATGATCGTGCCCTGGAGATTGCGCTTATGCGCTAATCCAATATTTAATGCACACTTATCACTAATCTAAGCGCAATTTTAATTGGTGGTTATTATGGCAGAGCGCGCCAATTTTTCCGGCCAGGCTATTTTTAGCCATGCTAACTCGAGTTTTTCCAGTTTTGGTGGAGAAAATTGGGGAAAAATTGATTGTGCTCTATCTTGAGTATCACTCAACCAAATTTCGAAAATGAATAGTCAATTTTGACTATATTGGACCTTTTGAATCCATTTGTGCATCTTTCAGAGGCATTTGGATAATTATAGATGTGAAAATGCTACAGGGAAGTTTCATGGAACCTAGGGCCACCAAGTGTTGGAGGCATAACCAGGGGAACCAGAGGTCATTCTGAGATAATGAATAGTGTATTTTGGATGTTTGACATGTTCTGGAAATAGTGAGACAGGTTTTAGGAGTAGATGAGGACTTCTAAGGGTGTTTTTGCCACAGGATAGCTCAAAGAAGCTCAAGGCCACAAGCAGAAGAGGTCATGCCCAAGGGAGCCATGGTCCATTTCCAGTGATAGAATAGTCAATCTAGGGGTATTTTGGTATTCTAAACCCATTGGTATAGTCTGAAAAACCAATGGATTTGAGCATCAGCTTGTAAATGAATTTGACCATCTTAATCCTAGAGATCCTAGTACATTGATGGAGGCTCAAGGAAACGTAGCCCAAGTGTTGAGGGTGAACTCCTTTATTATAATGTTGTTATGTATTGTTGGTTAATTTTCTGCAATTTATGTTTGTTGTTCCTACATTCAATCAGCTAAAAAAAATTGATAATTGCTCACACATAAAGCATGTAAAAAACACATAAAATTGACACAAGGATTTAATTGCACAAATGGATGTATGAACACGATCCTTGGATTATTTAAATGGAATAAAAGGTGCTTGCATAGAAAAAAAATTCAGCCACGTGTTTCAGATCAAGTTGGTATCAGAGCTTATATTAACTCATTTTAGCCAAGGATAGCTAAGGTTAGCTATTGGTTGTTAAATTGTACAAGGAGAATTTAACACTTTGAAATTTTATGTGTGAAGGAGAAGTTAGATTGAGAGCTTGGTTCTCAAATCACAATAAAGAAGCTTGTGAATATTTGTGAATTGTTGTGAAGCTTTTATTCTTTACGATTGTGATGGAAACTTCATTAAGTGGTGATTCTAAACCATCCTCCTTTGCAAGACTCTTTGATAAAGAGATTAAGCAGGACTTATACATCATGAAAGATATGGTGCGAAATTTGTATGAAGATGTAAGGGAAAACACTAAACTTCAAGAGCAGTTGGTTGCTATGAAGAAAGAGAAGAAATAACTTCTTCAAAATATGCATGAGATGGAAACTGAGCTCCATGATGCTAAATAAGCCTTAGCCAAGCATGTGCTTGAAGAAGAGGTAAAAAATTCAAGTTTGTCTTCAATTTCCTCTCAAGAAAAATGTGTAGGGTCATTTGAAAAACACACTAGAAGAATAGGGTCCAAATTGATGATCAAAATGGGCTATGAAGGTCAAGGATTAGCAAAACGTGCACAAGGAATAGTTGAGCCAATTATGGTTGAGGAAAGGCCTAAGTATTTGGGTCTTGGCTATGGACAATTTTATGGAGAAAGTTCTAAAGCCATGAAGGCACTTGAAACAGTTCCAAGAAGGACTTTTGTTGCAGGTTCAAACCCTCAAACATGAAAAGTTTGTATTCAGGATGAATGCAATTGTTTGAAACCCATGTTGCAGCAAGAAGCTTGTAGACATGCAACTTATCGGGAGCAAGAGAGTTGTGACAGCTCTAAGGACGTAAACATTGTTGTTGGTATTCAAAATAGAGCTGGAACCTCTTCAAGTTCATCTCCTCAAGAAGGTGAAAAAGATGGACATTCAAAGAAACATTCAAGATATAATTATTCCTATAATCATGTTGTTTATGGTTATGTTAAGCATGACAAATCTGCATGCATGAATAGGAGAAATTTTTTTTGTTCATATTGTGGTTGGTATAACCATCAAGTTTCAAGATGCTAGAAGAGAATGATAGCATACAGGAAACCATACAAGCAAAGGTGACTTGAATAGAAGATGCAAAATATTTTCACTTATTTCCAAAAGAAGGGACATCTCATTGCCCAAGGTTGGACACTATATCCAACCACTCATCCCAAGCATTTGAAGCAAGTGGATAAAAATACTAGCGAGAATGGAACAAGAGATTCTATCATTGATGTGAATCAAGATGATTCACAAGAAGAGGATGTTCAGCAAGAAAAATCGCCATTGAAGTGGTTTGGAAATAAATGGCTCGATTTCTTGACCAAGTAAGGCATGCATTTCCTTTTTACATAGATGCAAATTTCAGCCTTATTTATGCCTGAATTTCTGTTGAAAGTATGACAAGTTGCAACATATTATTACAACTTGTATGATGCAAGATTGCATTTGAATGCTCTTCTGTTGAAGGCATTTCTATTTTTTGAAAAATTTCACCAAGATGGTGTAAAAGATGGGTATGTCACTCAATTATGTTGCAACAATTTATCATTCAGTTCAGCTCTTATGATCATCCATATGTTTTGGGTTTTTGTACTTATTTGTACTTGAAAGAGAGTTGAAGAGTGTACATATGCATGAGATTTTGTATATGTAAATAGAGAACTTGTGATAGGTTCATTGTAAATAGATACATGCATGAGTGTTGTCAATATGTATCATGGAATGTCAACTTGTGTTGATTGTATTGCACATATGTTTATCAACTTGTGTCGATTGTGTCACACACATTTCATATCGATTTATGTCGATTGTGTTTCATATTTCATGTCAACTTGTGTTGTTGATGTCACATGTTGTTTGTCGACTATGTTTGTCGATTATGTTGATCGACTTATGGTTTAGTCGATGGTGTTTGTTGATTGTGAGTCGATATTGGATACACCAATGTGCAAGAATATTTCCATGTACATGATGTTACAGGAGGTGACAGACATTGCTTTGAAGGAGAAAAAACGAGGTGGTCAGCATTTCAATTCTTGCATAATTTTTTCTTTTCAAGATTGATTGTGTGTTCTTGTGACAAGATGTTGCAGGAAGTTTGAGGTCCATTAAGTGAGAAGCGGACGAGATGAAAAATGTTTTGCAGCCATTGCAAAACAAGCTAGTCTTTTGTGTTAAAGCAAAGAGTTCACTCATATGGCAAGCTTAATTTGGATAAGAGGATTTCCAAGAAGAAGCTTGTATGCATTTGTTGCAAGAGGGACTTGATTCTCAGTGGTAAGGCTAGTAGTTATCCAAGCACATAGAGATCGATGTGGTACAGCTGGATATGTATCAGTCAACAACAGTTACCAATGCTGAAGTGGTTCAACAACAGCTAGAGAGAATGGTTGAGAGACATAGCCAGTTGCAATGCAAGGCATGTCAAGATGATTGTCAATAAGACTTGTCAATTAAAATCAGTTGATATAACTTGAAAGTATAAGAGTGTTTAATCTCAAGAAGATAATTATCATCTTTTGTGGTTCCAAAAGCCCAGCAGTGGGAAGGAATGATTGGAATTTGGATCAGGGCCTAAAATTAGCTAAAAATTGAAGGTGCTCAAAAAATTTTCAGACCTAAACTATCGGATAGAGTTCACCGCCAGGATTCTGGCGCAACTCGTTTCATCAAAATCCGAGTTAGTATGACTAAAAAATGGCCTATTTTTCATTTTTTGAAACAGGGAAAAATGGGTAGAACAGGTACAGCTGATGAATTGGCAGTCCAGTCAGCATCTCAGGAATATTCTTTAGATTCTAGCCATTGACACTTTGACAAGTGTCATCTCCAGATTCGTCAGGGGTTTGTGAGAAGGTGAAACTACCAATGACCTCCAAGGATGAAATTATGTGGATTATGGCTAAGTTTTAAAATGGTTATATATATATATGGTATTTTATTATCATATATTATATTTTAAATGTATATATATTAAACATTATATATATTTCAAATATCAAAATCCACTAAATCATACCAACCATAACTCATGCGTTCAATATGCAAATCTGATTTGTTATAAGGTAAGGATTAATGGTTTAATGTTATATGCATATGTGACAAAGGTTTAATAATCCTCTTATTAAAGGTTTACGCATATGGTGAAAGGTATGGGGCAGGGTCGGGTTTTGAACCCAGGACCTCCACCCCACAAAGTCATCGCTCCACCAACAGACCATTATTATAAGCCTTGAAAACGGAAGCCACGCGTCGACATTTAAGCTTCAGGAACACACTCACGGACAGAGGAGTGGTCCAGCCCCCTATTCAATGTGACCATGCCACATGACAGCACCTTGGAGATTGCGCTTATGCCCTAATCCAATATTTAATGCGCACTTATCACTAATCTAAGTGCAGTTTTAATTGGCAGATATTATGGCGAAGCACGCCAATTTTGGCGGCCAGGCTCTTTTTAGCCATGTTAACTGGAGTTTTTCCAGTTTTGGTGGAGAAAATTGGGGAAAATTTGATTGTGCTCTATCTTGAGCATCACTCAGCCAAATTTTGAAAATGAATAGTCTATTTTGACTGTATTGGACCTTCTGAAGCCATTTGTGTAGCTTTTAGAGGCATTTGGAGACTTCTAGATGTGAAAATGCTACAAGTAAGTTTCATGGAACCTATGGCCACCAGGTGTTGGAGGCATAGCTAAGGGAGCCAGAGGTCATTTTGAGAGAATGAATAGTGTATTTTGGATGTTTGACATGTTCTGGAAATAGTGAGACAAGTTTCAGGAGTAGATGATGACTTCTAAGGGTGTTTTTGCAACAGGATAGCTCAGGGAAGCTCAAGGCCACCAGCAGAAGATGCCCACAGAATCCATGGTCCATTTCAAGTGATTGAACAATCAATCTAAGGGTATTTTGTTATTTTGAGCCCATTGGTATAGTCTACAAAACCAATGGAGTTGAGCATCATCTTGCAAAATAATTTGACCATATTAATCCCAAAGAGCCTAGTCCATTGATGGAGGCTCAAGGAGACATAGCCCAAGTGTTGAGGGTGCACTCCTATATTGTTTTGTTGTCATGTGTTGCTGGTTAATTTTCTGAAATTTATGTTTGATGTTCATACATTTAATCAGCTAAAAACAATTGATAATTTCCCACACATAAAGCATGTAAAAAACATATAAACTTGAAACAAGGATTTAATTGCACAAACGGATGTATGAGCATGATCCTTAGATTATTTAAATGGAATAGAAGGTGCTTTCATAGCAAAACAAATCAGCCACCTAGTTCATATTAGCTTCTTATACAAGGGTTTATACATGTGCTTATGATTGATAATTCAACAAACTTGTTGAGATTAAGTGTATTTTATGAACATAAAATCACAGAAACTAAATGTTGTACAAAAAAATATAAAAACACAGCAAACATAGACAACTGAGTTAAATACACATGGTTTTGATGAATGGGTTCACCCCTCCTGTGCTACATCTCCTTGGACCAGCTTCCATGGCAAGGGCCTTTTTATTAGCTTCAATTGTGAAAAATTGATCTTTACAGTCTCCTATTGCCTCTGAAACCTGCTCCAATGGCTCCAAAACATCAAAATCTACCAAGAATCACTCTTCCTGAGCTAAAATTGGTCAAAAATTGCCGTAGTTATGGCAAAACCAAATTTTCCTACTATTTCTCCACTAAAACTGGAAGTTCGCCAGACAGCTCCACCAAAACTAGAGCTCCGCTGCATTTGGTGAGCTCCACCAAGTCCACCGCTAAGTTAAACTCGCACTTAAGTTAAAATAAGCACATTTTTAGTTGTGATTAATGAGCAATTAGCGCAAAGAACATTTTAGCGTTAATCCATGGGTTATGTGACTAATATCGGATTAGTGGTAATAAAGCATGGTTTAGTTCTGTTCATTTTTCCACTGGTGAACAGTTTTAGCTCCTGGTCATAGCATTTGAACATATGGGAGGGGGTTGGCCCCCTCTAGACCCCCAACCTTGGTGCGATCAAGATTCAAATATATGTGGGATCCCATAGTTAATAAGCATCATGTGGTGGTATGTCGGTAGCTCTCAGCGCTTGTATAGGGGAGGTCACGGGGTTGACCCTGACCTCTGCCCCTCCTCAGTCATAAACCTTTGTTGAACAGACTTTAGAATTGGACTTTGGTTTAAATATATATGTGCTCATTGATATTTTTCATCAACCTTTGCATTCGACCTTGCAATGAACCTTGGATAAAATAATACATGCGTCCATACAACCTTTGAATTTGACCTTGGATTAAATAATGCAATCCATCCTTGCCATGGGGGAGGGCATGTGACAGCCTCCGGCTTTTCCACGTGCTCCTTCTCCATTGGCTCAATTCCACAATATAAAAATTAATAATCCACCATATATAGAAATTTCAACCTTAGGATTAGGAAGACAAATTTCAATTTCCCAAGAAACATTGGCAAATCTTACCGTGACACTTGTCATAGTGTCATTGGCTAAAATTTGGAGAATATTCCTTGGATATTCCTGAGGTGCTGACTGGACTGCCAAGTCATCAGCGCTTGTATGGGGGAGGTCATGGGGTTGACCCTGACCTCCACCCCTCCTCGGTCATAAACTTTTATTGAACAGACTTTAAAATTGGACTTTGGTTTAAATATATATGAAAATATATATGCGCTCATTGATATTTTTCATCAACCTTTGCATTCGACCTTGCAATGAACCTTGGATAGAATAATACATGCGTCCATACAACCTTTGAATTTGACCTTGGATAAAATAATGCAATCCATCCTTGCCATGGGGGAGGGCACGTGACAGCCTTCGGCTTCTCTACGTGTCCCTTCTCCATTAGCTCAATTCCACAATATAAAAATTAATAATCCACCATATATAGAAATTTCAACCTTAGGATTAGGAAGACAAATTTCAATTTCCCAAGAAACATTGGCGAATCTTACCGTGACACTTGTCATAGTGTCATTGGCTAAAATTTGGAGAATATTCCTTGGATATTCCTGAGGTGCTGACTGGACTGTCAAGTCATCGGTCTGTCACTGTTCAATATTCCTTGGATATTCCTGAGGTCTGCTGACTAGACTGCCAAGGCATTTTTTACCTTTTTGAGAAAACGGACAACAGACCATAACTTACTCATACAAACTCGGATTTTGATGAAACGAGTTGCATTGGAATCTTGTTGATGAGCTCTATCCGGTCGTTCTAGTTTGGAGAATTTTCAAGAAATTTCATTTTTGAGCTAAATATTGAGCCTCTGATCACCCGCACCAACGGAGGACTTTACCAATAAGTTGTGGCATAAGTTCTCAACTGTATACACGCCCAACATATATTTGTTTTTAAATGGATTCTCCGACGGGGGTTTGTAGGGGGCCAACCCCCTCCCCATACAACCTTGCTTCATATGACCAATGACACGGAGATTTTTAAATGTGCGGATTAATATTTTAATGGAGTTTAATTAAAACCCATAATCCATGCTTAGCACTAATGCATATTGTAATCTTGGTTAAGGTTTAAACCACACTTATTGCGCTAATCACCATTATCCACAGTTAATTGAAGTTTAGCATTAATTAAACAATAGTTAAACCGACAGAAATTTCGGCGGTTCTGCCATCTTAGGAGTTGCCCCCAAATTTGGCGCTCTTAACTGGAGTCTTCTCCTGATTTGGAGGAGATTTCCTAGGAAATTTTGTTTTAACCATATCTGGAGCAATTTTCGACCAAATTGAGAGCAATAAGAGTCATTTATGATAGATTTAGACATTCTTGACTCATTGAAGCATGTTTTAGAAGTTGTAGGTGAATGTAAACAACATTTTTTTCACTTTTGAGCTAATACAGAGGCCCAAGCCATGGAAGTTGGACCAAGGAGATATAGCCTAGGTGGGGTGAACTCCTTCATAAAAACTTTGTGTTGATGGATCAATTATGATGGTTTTTTGTACTTGTTTTTACTATTGTTAAGCATTTGTTATTCATGCTTTATTCTATTGAATCACTTATAAAACTCATTTAATTTACCTATTTGAAACACATAACCACCAAGGAAACCTCTATACATCAAGCATAAGATCAGCAAATAAATTTTAAATTTGAAGATGAAATCAGTACAGCAAAACTAGCATTCATACTTAGATCATAAGGATAAGTGGGATGCGTTGGAAATTTTGTATGAGGGGTCTTCCGAGAAGCGAAAGATGTTTGTGGAGGAGAAAATTTGGACCACCAGGATGTAGAAGGGAGAGTGTATTGTAGAAATTTGAATAACTGATATATTATTCACCGAGATTCTCCTGATCACACACTATTTGACTTCATGCACAATACAGAATCTCTTCTACCATTGATCATTACATGCAGAAATAAAATCAATTGCATGCACACATTAAAGCCATAAAAATTCACACATATGAACACAGTATGTAATGGGAAATATTAAAGCTGAAAACCCCAAACTATTTGTATATTATATATGTCATAGAGATCATGTAACAATCATTATACAAAGCTCCTCACAATCTCTCAGTACAATCTCCAATTTCTACACACTAATCAAGCTAGATTTAGCAAAACACATGCTCCAATCTTGCCACTTGATAGCCTGCCTCTACTGCACAATCCCTGCTAAAGAATGACTCTTGATGAGTTCAAATTACCCCAGCCTTGCTCACATAGTCTTTATAGGCATCTCTACTGAGTGTTGGATGCAAACCATGCATCACTTATAGTCACAACTAATAGTCATACTTGCCCTTTCACCTATCTCTGCACTGGTCTCCACTGAAACTATCCATGCACTGAAGTTAACTAATGTATTCTTTAGTTGATTAATGAGTTTATAATTAGTGAATTAATTAACAATTAATTCACACCTCTCACTAATTGTATCAATCAGTTAAACTAGATACAAATAGCTCAACTATGTTTAGATTAGTTAAACTGAACACAACTCCATTAACTTCCTCAATCAACTCCACCAAACTCTGTCACATGAGTTCTAATTGAAGTATCCATGCAATAGCTCCACTTAACCCTCAGGAATAGCGTAATTCCTTCTGTCATCTCTTGTGCCACATTTGTGCACTTAACTGAAGTGCTCCAAGAGAATAAGATAATGTTTATAGTCCAAATATTATTAAGAGCTAATAATATTTGACATATCTATTTTTAGACTGGCAATCTAAAAATAGATATCGCCCAATATGTCTAAAAATAGAAATCCATCTATTTTTCCAACTTGACCAACCATCCACAAATAGCATCCTGCAACTCATAGAATATGATCGACATGTCTAAAAATAGACTTTGCGACAAAAATCACCTGTGCGGCCCCCACCTAGTTTTGGTGATCACTTTCCAAATAGGATCAGGAATGATGTTTCAGGATGCCTCCTTCACTATTTCTTGTTGCAATCTTCAACATGTATTGATCCATTCATGTCTATACTTCAGGAAAATCGAGATCAGTTGGAAGTCGTAGGAGCAACTCCTAATGCCACAAAGATGGTCAGATTGGCCCTCAACTCAGTGCTCGACGATTACCAATTTTTTCTCTAGAGAATCTTGGGCAGAGAAAATTTCTAAACTGGGACAAAACGTGGGCAAATCTTTAGCAAGAAGAGATGCAGAGAGAATTACTCAAGTTTCAACTTGAGGGTGGCAGAAGTAGTGGTTCGAAGATCACGAATGAGGAGGAATATAATTCAACCCTTACATCAAAGGGGCAGCAAGAGAAGCACAGGAGGAAGAATGATCTGTCAAATATCAAATCTTTCTGGTGTGGTGAGATGGGGCATTACACCACACAATTTCCTCTCAAGAAGAAGGCCAAGGATAAGAAACATGATCTTTGGGCCTCATGAGCAAAAAATATAGAGGAGGAGGATTTTTTGATGATTTATCATATACCTCCAGCAAGGAGGTGGGCTAATTTGGAGTTGTAGACCCAGATATCTACAAGATGGGCAGGATCCTTGAGGAGTCCACCTCTCCTATCATCACCTAGCTACGAGATCCCTAAACAGCAGTAGCAGGATGGACTAGTGCCAGTTGGTGCAGAGGAGTGTTGAAGTGACAGTGTATTGGTTGGCAGCACCAGAGTCTGAGCAGTGCATAGCAGTGTTGCAGCAAGGCAGAGGGATGCAATGCAAAGTAGCAACAGTGCAACAGCTTCAGAGAGGCAGCACAAAGGCTATCAACAGTCATATATTCATCACCGAGATGAAGTATACTTTTCCAATTTTGGATTTTTTTTTAGTTGCAAAAAGAAACT
Source organism: Pinus albicaulis (assembly GCA_034641835.2). Classification (NCBI taxonomy): domain Eukaryota; kingdom Viridiplantae; phylum Streptophyta; class Pinopsida; order Pinales; family Pinaceae; genus Pinus; species Pinus albicaulis. The sequence continues at coordinate 951,491,921 of CM076570.1, forward strand.
GTGTTGCAGTGCAGTAGCAGTTGGTAGTGGCAGAGTCAATAGTAGCACAGATGGATAATTCAGAGAGAGTTTCAGTATGGATAAATTGGTTGTCAGTGGCAGTGTCAGTGGTAGTAAAGTTGTAGCATTTGCGTAGAATTGGTGGATAACATCAGCAGTGCAGAGGGAGATGAATCAAACTCAGAATAGCATGCAACAGGGCATATTGTTAGAGCACATTCCTCGCTAAAAGGGAATGTTGATTTAGGGTAGCATCAGATGTGCTCTAAGTCTAAAATTTTTTGGAGAGGCTTAGACGCATGTATTCTAAATAACCCAGATATTTTTTGTTGAAATTCCACTCAGATTGTATTCTATAGAAATAATTAATTATTTTTAAAGGGACCCTAAGTCAAAACTTAGGAAAATAAAATAATTAAACTGTATTAATAGAATATGAGTGAGAATGATCTATAATAAACTGATCAAATCAAAATTTAATCTTATTCATTGATTAGATATCTAATATGGGCTATTGAATCCTCAACAATAATATAAGAAGGACTTGAAGGGTCATTTGGAAAATACATTCGTGGAGACACAGAGGATCTAGAGATCGAATTTTTCTAACAGAGCAAGTGCTCGGCCAAAAATCAGATCTAATTGATCCTTGATTATAGTGAGGGGCAATATTTCCAGTTGTAAGGTTTCCTCAATCTGAGAGTACATAACAGCATAGACGGGGAGAGTTATAGCTTTAGCCCAGATCTAGTGACGCAGTGCCTACGCACTCACTGTGCAGAGCCAGAGGGAGAATCGTTTTCCTGCATAAGAGACAGCACAGAGCCAATGTCAAACCCCAGAGAGATTTTCTGGAGGCTCAATTTCCAACTAGAAATGATACCAACGCAGAGGCAAAAGGGCAGCCGAGTTGTGACACAGTCACTATGTGGACCTTGGTGCAGATCAGTGCCAGTTTTCCAGTGGAGGAGTGAGGTTTGTCTCACGAGATCTCTTCTGTCAGTTTTTTTGTATGATTTGGCAGTCTCATCAATCATATATTTGTACTCATAATTTACTGCATAATAACATAAACCCTCATATCGACTACATGGGTTTTCCCGTGTTGGGCTTTTTCGGGGACATTAGTCCAAAAACAATTGTGTCAGATGGTTGTGTGATCTATGTGTGTTCATATTTGTTTCTGCACTTGTATTTATTCCGCAGTTTAATTGTGTATATTGTAGTGAATGGATTTTGATATTTTCTTGTAGACCACAGTAAATAATTTTTTAAGTAAAATAACAAATATAATATTTTCCCTTAGTTGTTGCAGTAGGATTCTGTGTAACACGAATTTTCACATTGTTTGGGGGAAGAAATCCTTGGGTTGCTAGCATTGTTCACAATCCTTTTACATAGTATGGAATTATTCCATTTTCTCCTACGGAATTTCTTTCACCTCGGATTTTCTCTCGCTACTTAAGAAATCTACCATAAATATCTCATCTAAATTTAGGTGTTCCTGTTGATCTTCCTATTATATGGCTTGTTGAACTTGAGCTAGAATCGTTTGGAGTTCATATTTTTCAACTCAGCTTCGATCGATTTCCTCTTACTGGCTTTCTTTTTTATCTCAATCTTGGGGGGAGACCCCCAAGATCTAAAAGATTGAGATGGACCTCTTGCTGCAACTTTGATGATAACTTCTGTTATTGGTGATGAAATCAAAGTCTATCAAAGACCCAATTGAGTTATTGAAGAGATATTTCTATTGATATAAGACATTTGGAATTTGATGACATGTGGGGTGAGAAAATGATTCCCCAAACTCATAGGACGTGTGGCGGTGCAATGTTCTAGATAGGTGTAACTTCAATTTCTCATATCTCTCAAATCGGGAAATGAAATAAAATTCCGTAAAAAAATCATTTGAGAGAATAAAAAATAATTTCAAAAGAGATATTTTTCATTCTCTAATATGATAATTGGAGGTAGTGGAACTTTCATTTATTTTGTTGAAGATTATTGTAAAACATTGAAACTGAAATATGTTTCAAACCCTCATTCCCATGGAGTCGTAACCTGAATATGGATTTATGCAGGAATGCAATAAAATACAGAAATAAACATAAATTCAAAGATGCAATATAAATAAAACTTTATTTCTTTAATATCAAATGACTGAAATATGCCTACAAACATGATGGACATAAACTAGTTAGGGCAATGGTAGCTTATCTCTAAGAAGAGACGTGGCGGCTACATGCCTCTGAACTATGTTACAATGAGGCTCAAGGGAATTTTTATTATTGAACAATAAGGAAAAACCCTAAATAACCAAAACCTTAACCCAAGGAGATGTAACACCAAGAGTTTATGGACCTCGTTGGGGTTAGTTGGGCAACCAACTTCCTAGGGTCGTAAATTAGTCATATTATCTCTGTTTGGTGCATATGATACCTCGTTTGAAAGATCTCTCCAAGGAATATGTTGTTTAGGGCCTCAAAATGGATCTATAATTTCAGGACCCGAAAAACTGCTAAAAATAGTAAATAAGAAAACTGATGTAACTGGCTAGGTGGAATAGCCAGGTGGCAACCAATTTCCACCTGGATCACTTTTCCTTAGGGTTGTTAAATGTGATTTCCTTATCCATTATTGGTCATGTCTGGACAATAATTTCTCACTCATTCATTATTTCTTGATTCTTCGTCTCCTCCAAATTCTGAAAGCAGTTCTCATTCAAGGTTTGTTATGTCGATGGTGGGGTTAGCGGCGTGCATCATGATGAACCCTTATTTCCATGGTTATGCTTATTTTTTACCTCCTGAAAACCATCTATGGGGTTATTCAACAACAAAGGAGGATCATCCTTGGGTTTTTGCGGCTAGACCCAGACTATGTGCCCATACTCATGACATAGATGGAATTTAAAGGGTACATGCTCATAGTCTAATGGATGATTCTAGACCTCATCGTGGTACTCGATTTCCACTTATTTAGGAAAAGGTTTAGAGATTTTCATGTACACATAGATCCAAGTGTACGACGAATGTCTTTTACGCTTTGTAATTTCTAAGATTTGAATAAATTCCAAAATAGAGTTACTTATTGTTTCTAGAATATCTGCCTCCCAAAAATCCTCAGGAAGCTAGTACAATCTAACCCATTTGGGAGCTTCCAAAAACTATTCCTTATCCATATTATAATAGGATTTTGAATGTCTCATGAACAGACCTGCATTATTCATAAAATAAGGTCCATTATTAAAAACCCTCATCCTTTCCTCCATATCTGCAAAAATAAATGTGAAAAAATCATTTTTCTCTCAATTGTACCTCAATTTGAGCTTTCGGTTGCCATTTTTGTTGGATCCAACGAATGAAATCTTGTTCATTGGGCCAGATACCCATAAAATTTCAAATTATTGCATGATCTTGCATAATTTTTTTGGATTGCTCTAGATAATTGTTGGGCGTCACTACTTGGGGATTCGCTGCAGCTTTTAGCAGACAACAACCCTTCATATGTGATGTTGAGAATCTGAAACTCAATGAATCTTCCATACTAGATGAGGAAGAGGAATAGATCCAAACTTTATGGAGGATGTGACACTAGATGCTCAAGCAAAGTTAACAGAAGATAATTTTTAAGGAGAGGTCCAAAACTTCAAGATAGGGGCAACATGACCTTTGGCATATTGGGTTGAAAATAAAATTTTCGGGCAAGGCTAAATGGTAGACCCAAGAGAAGGTGGAGTAAAAATTTCCTCACTTCATTCAGTAAAAGCTTTTGGGGACCAAAAGCCTCCCGAAATGGGGAGGTGTGATCCAGATTGGATCATTATATTTTTTTTCATCAATCTTGATTCTTTTAGAGTGGAAAAAGTGGATGAATTAGCTCATAGGAAGACTTTTAACAACAGGACGTATTTTGGAAAATTGGGGTTTAAAACATTCATGGAGCATTTTTTGGCATCAAAATAAGTATTTTGGGGTAAAACTTTGTCACTTCACTATGAAATTTTTTTTTATATATTCTACACAATGGGACCTTTTGCAACAACATAAGAATAGCCTCAATCATAGTTTTTATCCAAAATTTATGTCACATGAAAGTTGAACATTGTTTTCACCACCATAATTTGAGAGGATATCATATCGTAACTTTGATTAATAGGTGAGGGAGTGAAACCTAACCACTAGTAGGCTATCGAGCTATGTTATAACCATGCCATTAGGAGGAAATGGGTGTCATTCATTTCAAGTGCATTTTTATCCATAGACAAACGAAGTAGCCGAGAGGGATGGGGAGAGAGCACACAGAGAGGATGTGTGCAATGTAGTAGCCCATGGGGCATAGGTCAGAATTCTTTGTAATTGTATCCCTTTTTTATTTAGAGCCTCACCTTCTAGCTAGGTTTTCTCTCAGAAGTGTTTCCCAGGATATGCCGTGTGTCATATGTGGTTCATGAGTTTTTATTTCATTATTATCCATTTTCTATATAAAAATATATTTTCCATGTATACACAATAAACCCTAATCTAAATATCTAGAAATATAAAGAGAAATAAACCCCAACAACATTGATTTCAGATTTTTAGTATATCTTCATATTTGTTGTACAAAGTTGTCTAGTGGAATATCAACAGCAGTTTACGGATCATCTATACTTTCATGAGTATATGAATTATATATTTGTTGATATTGAAAGTGACTTTGCAACTGGGAGTGGTCGACACAATGAGGAAAGAGACACTTCAGAATGACCAATACAAAACTGAATTCCTTTTAACATAAGCACAAAACAATAGGAAATTAGGCAATAGAAACTCAAGAATATATAATGATATAAATATACAACATCTAAATTTAAATTTTGAATGATTTAAAATTTCATAATTCCAATTTCAAAAACATTCTTTTTAATTGAAATTTTGATTTAATTTAAAATTTCATAAACATTTTAGTTCAAACATTTTATCAAATTATATCACATGTTTTTACATTATTCACTAGTTTTAATTTAGTATGTTTTTTTTCTCTTCTAATTTATTAAACACTTTAATGTAAAATAAACTTAAAATAAAAACAAATTCTCATTAATGACATAATGAAACAATTCTAATAATAGATGGTTTTCTTTTGAGATTTTCCAATATAAAATAACTAATATTCGAAAATATCATCTTCTTCTTCCTTTTTATGAATAAACATTAATTCATACAACTTTAAGAGCATCATGTGCATATATTACCATTAATACTCTATAAGTAGGAGTTTAAGTGTTTTCCTTTCTACAAATATGTTCTTCAATATAAACTCTCCCTGATCTACAAAAGTAGCCCTTGGTAGGGGCACAATGAACATCTTGTGAACATATACATAGGCCTTCCAAAGCACAGTCATCTTTTGTTATAATAACTCCTTCTTTCCCTATTCTTAAAATAGCATCAGTCCACTCGCTTAAGAAGAGTCCCTTGGGATCATATTTGACTCTTGCTTTTAAAAACTCCTCAGAACTGTTGTACTTTCTCATAACACCATCAAATGCAATATTGTGATTATTTCCCTAGTGAGGGAGGCCTCCATATTTGAGCAAAGCCAGATGCTCGATCTCCTCTAACACATCTTCATATAGTCGAGGGTTGTTTGGATCATGAGAATGATAATAAGTAATATCTACGTCCATTGAATCCTCTTGTTTTCCTAATTAAGCATTGGAAGCCTTCACATAACGCATCAAAAAACCATTATATAGCTCAGTGCCACAAAGTCTTGTTGGAACCATGTCTCTTAGTATTTTGACATCTGAGAGGAAATGCCTTATCTTAGATACACCAATACTAACCGTATTCTGGTGGAATAATTTGCCATTTACCCGTGGATCCCAAGGGCATGTGGTGAAGAGTGCATCCTCAATGCTTTCTAAGCATGATCCAGAAGCTTGAAGTTTGTATTGATATCCAATCACTGGGTAACTTGAAAATACTATTTCATTGTTTTTCAATCTTATTCCTCTATCCACAATAATTGTTACTATAATTTTGATGAAACATACTTCCATTTGTCATTCTTACTTGCTTCCTAATTCTCCTCTATAAACAAATTCAAACTCACATTACAAAACATTATAAAAATAATTACAATTAATCCATTTAAATAACCTCAAATTATGAACTTGAAAACAAGTCTGAATTTGTTGACCTTTCAATATGGGATTGAAAAAAAAAAATTTCTTTCATATTTGTTTTACTTTTGTTATTTTATATGGATGTGAGGATTCGGGATTTAGTATCTCAAGGGAGTTGCAGAGAAAAATAGAACTAATTCCAAAGCAATTTATAACCTATAATCTCTAAAGTAAAGTAAATACACTATATCATATCCTCCTCATAAAAGAAATTATTTCCCTCATTGGGAGCATGTCTATGACTAGGTATCTAGTGTATAAGAAGGGGTTCAACAAGATGAAAGACAATAGGATTCCTAAATATTATATTCTAACTACTATAAAAAATATTATGTAGATATATTGTGGGGGTTAAACCATCTACCTATAATTATTAATAATTAAATTAAAATTATGTAAGCCCTATTCCAAAATAGACACCCCTAATGATGTAATAAGAAAAATAATCAAATGGATATGGACAAGTATAAACAAACTTTGTGTGTGTGTGTTTGTTTGTTTTAAAAGGGATAACTACTTTTGACTGGAAGGGGAGGGGTCATTTATGGCCCAGACAAATCAAATTTTTAGAGTATTCATGGGACTTGGGGAAGATGCAAAATAATGAGGCAAAAGTCTATGGTTTACTCCAAGGCATTCTTCTCGTCAAAGAATTTCAAGTATATTCTCTCATTTTTTTGGATAAGTCTCTTGTAATGATTCAATATTTGGTCAAAGGATCCCCCCCTTGCAACTTTGTTAAGGTTACATCATGCTCATGTCCAAGAATAACACTCGAATAGGGAAATGAATTGAACCGGTGACTTAACATCTAGGAGTGTCTTAGCAATACACCCAATCACCATCTATCCAAGACCCCGTGGACTATTTTGAAGTAGGTTATATGTACTATATATTTTGTTTAATTTTGGGGCTCTCTTGGAAGGTATTCACCTCCAAAGACTTGTATATTCTTAGTATTAGTTGTATTCCTCAAGGAAGGATAATTTTGGTTTAGGAGTCTGTAGATGATACGAATGATAAAAAAAATGTAGATGATACTAATCATAAAAAATAAAAATAAAAATCATAATGTAACTAGCCATGTACAATTGTGATCTTGGGAAAAAACTTGCAATTAATACAAATATTCTCATTACTATTAAAATTAATAACCAATATAGTTCCATTTTAACCATAGATCTACCAAGAGTCCAAAGAGATCAAATTTCAAAATTGAAAAAAGATTTACACGTCAAGAGATTTAATCCCTTCTAGTGCTTGGTAAATATGTGATTAAGATAGATCTATAGTGGTAATTTTTCATTGTTTATATTGTATTTTTGAATGTTTTATCATTATTAATATTTTCTATTAAAAATTGAATGAGTTACACATTTTCCTCTCCTCTTATTAGCAAGTAACTACATTATTTTATCTTTAATTACTTTTAGCTTTCTAGCATTGAAATATTTAACTAAGGTAAACATTAATACGCATATAGAGAAAGAGAGAGAGAATTCATATTGAAATATATAATATGGGTATTCAAACAATTTATTTAAGTTCTATATGAGATATTTATAAGAGAAATAGATTTTTTTTAATTACTTTATCTCTATAAAGTTATATAAAATTATATTATTTAAGATATACATGGTAATTGTTTATTTATTACTTGAAGAGTGAAAGTGAAATATCAAAGAACCACGTAGAATGAAAGTGGAATACTAGATTATAAAATGAGGAATTGACATACTTACACATGTCCCTTATACTGGATTGTAGAATAAGCCTCTCAGAGTTTTTTAATTATTTATTTATATGGTTATTTAATTTTAATTTTTATTTTTGGTTGACATTAGCCAAAATTAATTTTATTATTTTTTGAGGACTTGACATACTTACACATGTCCCACATATTGGATTGTAGACTGAGCCTCTCCGCTCAATAATAGCAATAGTAATAATAATTCAACCCTCTATACAATTACTATTAAAAATATTATATTGATATTTAATGTAATTTAAATATTTACTAACCACTTAATAATTATTAATAATTAAATTAAAATTTTAAAAGTTTTATTTCTAAGATTTGAGGCTTCTGTGATTCATATTTTAAGCATAAGTTGGAGAATAAGATCAACAGATCATTTATTTATAGTATAAATGCAAAAATAATTTTTAACAATCAAAATAAAAAATATTAAAAATATAAAATAAAACTTTATATGATTCAAATAAATAAATAAAAAAAAATTTGATAATTAAATAAATTTTAATAAACAAATTAAAATCTCTATATTTACAAATTTATTTATTTATTTATTTATTATATATAAATAAATACATGAACATAAACTAAAAACTAATCAAAATAAACAAACTTATTTTAATAATAATAATAAATAACATTTAGCCTAAAATATTAGGAATATGTAACAGCTGGTTTATTGTTAACTGATGATTAAGTATCTTGTTAAGGAATTAAGACATTTATTAATATTTATATTGCAAATAGTACATTATGAAAAGAAATTAAATTTTGATTTAATTAAATATGGAAGTGAATTCCATTAAAGAGAAATAAACAGAGGGTAAAAAGTAAATCAAGTACTGAGAGTTAGTTTAACAGAATCAGTTCAAACAGTTACCCAACCTTTAGGGATAAAGGGCTATCCTAGTGAGGAAGACAGGTTCTGTTCGGTAACTGGAGAAGGAAATTTGAAGAGAAGAATTCATTAGCTGGTGATAACCAGTGGAATACTTTAATTTCTGTTAATGGTTTGGAATAGAAGACTGGACCAGACTATCCCAAAGTCTCTTCCAGTAAATTATGTCAACTCGTAAGGCTCAGACTTGGAGCACGGGGTAGAGACGAGGACGTGATTGCCTCTCTCGAGGTAGGGAGGAAAACATCAGTCAGAGAACGAGAAAACAAATAAGTTTTCTGCCATGGAATATATTTAAGGCTATGAATGGATTTTAACAATTTAAGTGTAAGCTCTAAATAAATTTTTACAGTACTTTAATTGTGAATAAAATGGATTCTATGAATGTTCTCTTTGAACATAAAGACAGTTAGTAGTGAATTTAATTTATTTTCTAACAAGTTAGATAAGAAACTGTTAACTCAAAACCCTCGAGGAGAAGGTTCTGAGTCGATCATTTCCTGTAAATTTGTGAATACACGGACAGAATGGTCCGACCATTTTACAGGTTAAAAACTATGGAAAATAGAAGTAGGAACAAAAATTCTTAACTTAAAAGAAAGATGTTGCGAATACAACCAGAGTACAACAAATTCTTACTGTTTACATAGTTCAGAAGGAAATTATACTATCATTAATTTTAAAACAGAAAGAACTGTGAGAGAATAGAATTTCATTAACCCAAAATGGTAAAAGTATTCTCTGTGTACAAAGTACAAAACAATAAGAATCAATTCCAAATATTTAACTAAGATATTTAAGAGCACTATTAATTTATGCTGGAACAAGAAACAAAATAACATACAGAAGAAATTCCTGAGTCTAGACCAGAAAGGTAGAATTTTAATAGTTCTACAGGAAAAAAAAGCTACACATGCATGAAGGAAAGATTTAGAATTCGTTATTGTTGTAAAACAAGTACAATTCTAGAATGCATGCATATAAATATTGTTGTCCTTCAAAGATATCATCTAATTAAGTAGAACTAATATAGACAGTATTTAAACCCAAGAAGCCACAATGATTAACAATGGAAAACATAGAATAATATTGATGAAAGATTCTTTCTTTTACTGTCTTGAATCTTAAGTACTGTATAGTTTAGTTTCATTGTAGAACAAGACAAGTAAACTATATGCTTAAAAGAAAAGAAAAGAAAAAAAAAGAAAACATATTTCCGGAAGATAATATAAAACCCCAAACAAAACCATAACACTATACAAAATGTGATTTGGAAACAACTGTAGATTATAGGCGGAAGCCTAGAATAAGTATGTTCAAATAAGGGTATCCCATCATGGGAGGAAAACTAAAACATATAAACCCCCACGCTTGCCAGCCGAAGATTCTGGCAAAAGACGAAGGTAACATTCTTACAAATAACCAACTAATATCGAATTATCTCCGTAGTAGGACGAAGTCCTTCAGAAAAATTCTATGTATTGGTAACCAAGAACCTTACGGAAAATATGGTACCTGTTGGCGCAGCGAAGAAGAGTTAGAAAATTTCCACCGCCAAGTACCAAAGGAAACGAAAACGTTGTTGTGTCAATCTACAATTTTACCTGCAATCATTCGAGAAGGTAAGAATAAATAATGAGTTTCAAGCCGGGAGTATAAAATACCAAATTCATAAGTTAGATAAGGATCTCACCTTAAGATTTCAACGTCGGAACATGCAGAAGCAACCTACAAGTGTAACCATTGGAAGAATGTAACTAAAACTGGAATATTTAATAACCAGAACCCTTAAAAGAAAATGAAATGATTAAAGAGTTAGCATAATGTCTGTACCTTGGAATCCTCTAAAATTCGCATGGAGGAATGGAGGAATAATCGACCGCGGAAACCTTCATGGCTAATATAGTGGTCCTAACAGAAAAAAAACTATGAATGTAAGAATTCATTCAAAAATGATTAACACAAAGAAATATATCTATGAAGTGGTGAGGAGCCCGAAAGAATAATAACAACACTTAAAACTGTGATAGCTATCTCAGGTATTTCATTAACAAAAGAGACTTACCCTACAACCGGAGTGTCGAAAACTTCGCAACGCCATAGAAAACTTGGAAGAGGTTTTGCCACAGAGTCGATGACTGTCTTCTGTGGAGCATAGGCGAAATGGTTCGAAATGACAGGGAAGCAGTTAGGGTGGAAGCTCATTACCCAAAACCCTAAACCCATTCCTCTGTCAGATTTTAGACGAGCTAATCGATGGTGGAGGATACTAACACATGTCCACTTAAGATCAAAGACAACTCCACAGCATGGTTTATGATAATATCAGATTGAATTAGCAAGAGAACAATACCAGATTTACCGTGTGAGGTAGATAACATATAAGCGAGATTTGGGTTGCCAGTTGTTATGGTACTGGCGATCATTTAAGTCAGATCAAACCATCTGACAAGCACTTTGAGAGACGAGACAAGAGTGAACTATAGAATAATGCATATTGATAACCATATAAGTTTAAATCCTTACGCAAAGAAAATGTGATCTATCTAGATAGTATCATAGGGTTCATCATTAAATTAAAATTAATGAGTGTAAAATGTAAAGAAACTATACCAACATAAATGTGTATAGTGGTATATGTAAATGCACATAGTGGTATATAGAAACATGTGTTTTGTTGAAAAGTGTTAATGTGTTTTGTTGAAAAGTGTTAATGTGTATTGTTGATAGTTGTTAATGTATTTTGTTGAAAAGTGTTAATGTGTATTGTTTATAAGTGTTAATGTAATTTGTTGATAATTGTTAGGTGATGTGATTAGGGTTAAGTAGGAGTAAAACGTTATAAGTAAACTTTTTTTTATGATGTTAAGTGTTTGATGTTACAAGTGGTATCATAACAACGTTTGCATGCTGGGACCCTATGGGTCAACTAACGAAATGAGTTGTGTATATTGATGCACAGAAGAAGGAAAAGAACTTAACCAAATATTATGAGAAGAGGGCCAACACATCAGCCACCCCTATTCACTGGGGAAACCCAACCCCGACCAGAAATGAATCCAGAAATGTGGGTGCAGCTGAGTGTAGATCAGCATCAGCAAACAAGCAGACTGCTGGAGGAATAGCAACACCAAACTAGTATTCTGCTAAATACAGTGCAGAAGCTACAAGAGGAAATGGTGAGAATTCGAAGTGATAATGCGTGTTTAATGCGAGAATAGGAGAGGATATTAAAAATCCTCTCAGATAAATAGAATCAGGGAGTGGAACAACCCAGCCCTAACAGAGACATGCAGGAAAGAAATGAGAAACAAGCAAGAGATCACACCACCAACAAAGTGGAAAGAAGTCAGCCTCAATGGAGTAATAGAAATAAAAACTATAATGAAGTTGAGTCAGATAATGTGTCCGATCATAAAGAAGTTAAGAGACAGAAAGTGGAACTACAAGGTGAATTTTGGAAGATAAAACCACCTACATTTGATGGAGTAGAGGAAGAAGTGGCTGAGGCATGGCTGATAAACATGAACAAGTATTTTCAATTTTACGAATACAGTAGTAATCTCAAAGCCAGATTGGCCATTTATCAGTTAAGGGAGAAGGCCACCCTATGGTGGGAGGAAGTGAAAAATTTCTGTAGTATAGATGATCAGGATGTGACTTGGGATTTGTTCCAACATTATTTTAAGGATAAATACTTAACTGAACACTTCTATGACGAAAAATATAGAGAGTTCCATGACTTAAAGCTAGAACAAATGACGATGGATGAGTACATCACCAAGTTTACTTCCTTACTCTGTTATGTTCCTTATTTAAGGGGTGAAAAGGTAAAAGTACAGTGGTTCCTGAGTAGTTTTCCGACTCATATGAAGGAACATATTGAGTTTTTGAATCTCAAAACTATGGACGAGGCAATCTGGAAGGCAAGAATGTGTTACCAGCAAGCCAAAGCAAAAGGAGAGTAGGATAAAAGTTGGCAGACAAATAAAGAACACAAGGGTAGTTCTAGTTTCAAGAAAAACAGAACTAGTAATTTCAAGAGTGTTTCCAAAAGCTCAGTTAGAAAACAATTTGGAAGGAATCATCAAAAAATAAGATGGCCTGCAGAAGATAAACCCACAAAATCTTCCAGCAAACCAGAACGAGCACAAAATCAGAAGCCACCTCTACAGTGTTGGGGGTGTGGTGAGGCACACTACTACAGAAACTTTCCATAGCGAGGAAGGAGTGAGGCGGTGACCAACTTACAAGAAGCTTCAACAGCGTGAGATGTAGCCAGAAATATACCCAAAATTAACTCAGCCCTGGAAGATCATTTATGGGTTATAATAATAATAATAATAATAATAATAATTTATGCTATGAGATGGTTATAATAATTTATGGGTTGTACTTGAATATCATCTTATGCTTTATCAGGTTTCACATAAACAACAAGTTAATTTTACAATACTCGAATGTTTGTAAAAGGAACATTTAATTCCAACAAAAAAAAAATTCATTCTAACAAAACAAAATTTAATAATGCTTCAATTTATATACCCAGTAGTCATAAAAATAATGTCACGAAACAATCCAAACAAATACTTCCCAAGACCAAGCCAGCCACCAAACAATCCAAACAAAGACTTCCCAAGACCAAGCTAGCTACCAAACAATCTTCCTTGAACAAAAACAAGATCTCCAACGAGTCAACAAGGTTGAACTTATCAAGAGTATAACTTCTCTAAATTCCGGCTTCATCAATCAGGTCTGCAACTTCAACTTCCAAAAACTCGAACCTATAGTAACCCAAGAATCACATAAACCCATACGAGTGGGCCAATAATGGTAGGAAATCAGACTTCCTTCTTTTTCTAGGATTCTTCTTTTTTTACTAGGGTGGTTTCTTGTCTTCTAGCCTTCTCACACTAATTTTCTATCGCAGATCAAATTTCAAAATGTGTGCCACTAGAGGACGTCGAATTCCTCTTATTTATAGGCTTCACAAGGGCTGGAGTGGGTCTTTGTAGGCCGACTTCATCGTGGATGGCTGACTTGGTTATGGGGTATCTCTAGAATTTTATAAACATCAAAATAATATTATCTTTCTTGATGCAAGAGCCAAATCGGTTCTATTACATCATGACATAAACTTTGACTCAAGACAGAAGCCTTACAGCACTTGATGGGTGCTTAGAGCTATGAACGAAAAACTTTGAGCATGAAACCCATGCTTTAGTAAATAAATTTTCTTTTACAATAATTTTATTTTTCTTTTAATAATTACATAATAAATGCATCATGTCATGAGCCAAATATAATTATGAAGACCAATACTACTTACAATTTTCAATAGGAACTTCTCATGTTACAAACCTTCAATGGATGCCTGACATATTAACCAAAGAATCAAGTATGAAACCCATGCTTTATAAAATTTTATTTTACAAAATTCATTTTTTATTTTGATAAATGTATAATAATTATATCATGACATGATACAAATGAAAATTATGAAGATCGAAACTGGTTACATTTCCCAACAGACAGGAGCATGTTGATTCAACTAAGTCAGAAGAGCAACACCAATTATGTTGTCATTTTGAGTTTCTCGCTCAATTTGGGACAAAGTTTCATTTGCTACACTATTATCACTCAAAAAATTCTCTTAGATGTAAGAGAAAATCTTAAGATAACCTATAAACTGCTTTGATATTGAATTTGGCCCTTCAATCTAGAGAGAGCTCTCTTCTTTAACTCTACCACCCATGGTCACTTTAGCACTAGGCCATCAAGCTTATTGGCGAGACTTAATTGGTAACAGGTGAAATGAACTTACAATGAAAGGAAAAGTACCATTGGGCATGGAGTCTAATGAATAGAACGATAACCACGTTATACATAAACAACCCTAATAGAGGCAAGATAGGATATGAATTCATAGACAAATTACCATGAAGATGTGGAGATAGAATACAAAAAATAAATATCTAAACAGAGCAAGGATATTTTTGTTGTAAATATTTAAGTAGAAAACATGGAAAATATTCAGATAACCTAAATTCGAGCAATCATAAGGAATTCAAATTCATATCGTTTTATCCAAAATACTGAAGACTTTATGATTAAGATATGGAACATAAAGAGAAACTAAATACCATAAGGAAAAATAGATGGTAATTCATACACACATGAATCTCTGGAAAATGTCTATGTAAAACCACATATAACAATATATTAATATTTAAAACCACACAAATTTATTTCCTTTCAAATGTTTTCCAACCCTGAATTATTAAAAACTATGAATAAATAGGCAAAAATAATAACAATCTGCTCAACATTTGTTGGAAATTAAATCAAATGAAAATCACAAAGATAAACTACAACAAATGTGGTTGCAATATGTCTCGAGTTGTTGAATCTATTGGAGTCAACTATCCTTGAAATGCTCGATCTATTCTCTGATTTCCTATCTTGGAATATGCATCTAACTACCACTTGTGTTCATTAACTACGTGCTTGTCAATCTTCCAACTGAGCTTTTCACTATTGGTTTCTTATGATTAGAATTTGCATACCATTTTGCCACTTCATCCTTTATCCACTGAGTTTATGCCTTGGAATCTGGGATTGCTTTTATTTTCTGATTTTGTGCTAAATAATGTTACAACTTCCATTTAAGTATTTTCTTACGATGATAAAGGAAATCCCCAAGTCTAATTGATGAGGTGGTTCATCAACAGTTGTCCATGAAAATTTTTCGGGCGAATTCCTAAAAAATAGGCTTCAAAAATCCATTCGAAACTCCCAAACTGTGATAGTTGTGTAAAATATTAGAGATTTTTTTTTTAATGGGTCCATTCCTAAAAAAAACCTCTATTGATTTTCAAATTTTCGTTTCCATATGTTTTAAAACCACGTTTGAAGTTAACATATTTTATAGAGAAAAAAAAGAGAGTAAAAAACAAAGTGTTGTCAATTTGGGAAGAATGTAAATTAAAATGTACAGCTAGAATTTCTCCTAAGTGGTTTTCACTTTGTAAAACCTATATTCCATCTCCATAACTTGCCTTTTATTTTTGACACTTGGAAAATGACTATTCTTCTCATAAAAATCACACTTGTGTTTACTAGAGCTTTTTGCTCATCGATGTAAGTTTGGAAGTTAAAAAGGGGTCGTTACCATTTGTAACCAAATGATGGCACCACAAAATATTTTTAACGCTAACAATTCAACAAAAATAAACTATATTTATGTTATTAGGAACATTTATGTCATTGTTAACCATGTTTTCCTAAGGATATTGCAACATTCCAATCCACTAGGTTGTTCATAAAACCTCATAAAAATTGGTGTAACAACTTCACACAAACCATTTGAAATGATATACATCATTGTAGTCTTTTAATTTGGCAACACGCGCCTTTTAGAAAATTTAAATATTTGTTGACGTTTTATTTTTCAGCGCCATCCTTTCAAATTTTATGAACCAACATTGACAAATTAATTGTCAGCATGCCTAAATTTTTTGTGAAACATTTTAAATAACTGCTCTCAGCCATTACTTTGAAACTAAATTGTGATAACATACACTATGATAGAAAGAGAACTATGGTTCATGATATATGTTTCATTATGATATTTTCTAGTCCTCCAAGTGCAATGAAACAAGATCTCTTCAAGATGATGGCTCTTCTAGCCTTTCGTGCTCACCAAGGAAACCTTCAACACCTCCTGGAATTTTGGACCTGAGGAAACCCTAGAACCCCTAGGGTATTCACACATGTGAACATTAGAAGAGAAATTACAAACTTTCAAGATCTTGATGTGTCTCTCAATAGGTCTAAGATCCATCTTTAGATAGCCTTTCCAAGAGGCTCCATTAGCCCTCTATAGGCTGAATTTTCCTTGGCTAGCCGACTTGGTCTTGGGTGCCTTCTAGACATTTCTATTTTTAAAATACTTTTTCTTTCCTTGATAAAAATTCCTAAAAGGTTCTTTTATAATATGACAATGACTCTTAACTCATGACAAACCCTAGGAGCATTCAATGGATGCTTGACATAATGATAAAGTGACGTAAGCATGAAACCCATGTCTACAAAAATCATTTTCTTTCTTATTTTGATAGATACATAAGAATTACATCATGACTTGAGTCAAATGACAATTATGAAGACCGAAAATAGTTAAATTCTTCAACATATTTAAGTATGTGGGTAATTTTTTGTAATGGAAGATTAAATTCTATTATATTATGTTGATTTCTCAAGTTATCAAGAGAGTTCATTAGTTAGGATGAATAGGTTCTCTAGTTCTCTAGTTTTTAAATATTACTTGAATATTCTAAATGCAAAGAACTTCCTTATAACTCACTTCTACTAATATAAATTTCTAGTAGTTTCGTCAAGACGTTTCTCAACGTCCCTTTTGACACTCGCTAATAGTTTCTCTCATTTTATGGAGTGTTATAGGACATTAAACCAAATAGGTATTTGTCAGTGTTACACAATTTTTTGGTCATCTAACCTATTATCATTAGATGGACCCAAGTACACCATGTAAGACCAATTTTACTCCAAGTAAAATTGCTTTCACTATGAAAATAACTTAGTAAATCACCTTTATTAAGTTGTTTATGGTCTAAATAGGAAACTCCATAAGGAAATATTAAATAAATATACATTTGTTTAATTTTCCTCAAGGAATAATTAGTTAAACAGTAGTTTAATTAATATTTCTGGTTATATTTAACCCAAAACAAGGAAATTAATTACATAAATCATTATTTATCTTATTATTTTGTAAAGAATAATTGTTTAAATCTTATTTAAATAATATTCTTTGTTAAATATGACTAATTCACCCTTAAATAATTAAATAAATCATTATTTATTTGATTATTACTCAACCATATCCTTAAAATGATAAATAATTCATTTATTTATTTATTATTACTTAATCACACCCTTAAAATGATAAATAAATCATTTATTTATTTATTATTTACAAATAAGGGGATTTGACTCAAGTCAAATTCCTTTTCCCTCCAACAAATATAATAAAATATTCCATAAAAGTTGGATCCATATTTGGTTAATAATATTTTAATTATGCGCCAATCTCTAGACTAACTCAATATTGTTAGAAAATTAAATATTACAAAGCAATGCAACACATAAAATATGCGGAAAAAACAAGCACACAAAACACATAAAACCAGAGAGACACAGATATACGTGGTTCACCCAGTTTGGGCTACGTCCACCCCAAACAGCCAGTCCTTCCTTTCTATTATCCAGCAAAATGAAGAGACAAAACCTACAGCGGATCCGCTGTAATATCCTCTGTTCTCTCTCACATTCTCCTTATCTGTTTCCCGCTCA
Source organism: Pinus albicaulis (assembly GCA_034641835.2). Lineage (NCBI taxonomy): Eukaryota > Viridiplantae > Streptophyta > Pinopsida > Pinales > Pinaceae > Pinus > Pinus albicaulis. The sequence goes on from CM076570.1 coordinate 951,510,125, forward strand.
GATAATACACATACATTACACAGCCGCAATACAATACCCTCATAAAATTGAGGGGTTGCCTTCTAGGGCAAAAAACCCTAAACTAAACATAACTTCTACCATTAGATCATCTGCCTAATGAACGGCCCAGATTGACTAGAAATTACTATACTTTTACAAGGCAATTTTACATCTATTTTTGGCTTCAGGGGCGCTGCCCCTGAAACCCCCCCGGGGGACTATTGGCCCCTGGACCCCCCAGTCAGGGGGGTCGGCCCCCCCGCACCCCCTCGCGTGCAAGGGCGCACAATTTTCCTGGGGTATACATCCAGCTAAAACAAGGATCTCTGAATCAGGAAGAAAATCAGGCTCCACACCCAACAATCTCCCACTTGGAGACTGATTGTAGCAACTCCATCGCTACTTCATTTTTTGGACAATGACTCCTCTTTGGACCTGGCTGTTCCTCATCTTCATCATCATCCTTGAAGACCAATTGAAACTGAGCATGTTCTCAGTTTCTCCCCGGTTACAACTTTTGTTAGCATATCTGCAGGATTCTGGCTAGTGTGTATCTTTTCCAGCTTCAACTCTCCATCTTCCAATACTAACCGTATGAAATGGTACTTGAGATGTATGTGTTTAGTCCTGGAATGAAATGCTGAGTTCTTTGCAAGATGAATGGCACTTTGGCTATCACTATATAACATGCCCATATCATGCTTCTTACCCAATTCATCCATAAACCTTTGTAACCAAATTATTTCTTTACTAGCCTCTGTAGCAGCAACATACTCTACTTCTGTTGTTGAAAATGCAACAACACTTTGGATTTTTGAAACCCAACTGACAGTTGTTCCACCTACAGTAAATACATATCCTGTAGTGCTCCTCCTGTTATCTCTGTCACCTGCCATATCTGCATCAACATATCCCTGCAGAGCAATGTTTGAACCACCAAAGCATAATGCTTGATTTGTGGTACCTCTCAAATATCTGAGAATCCATTTTACTGCCATCCAATGTTCTTTTCCTGGATTATTCATGTACCTGCTTACAACTCCCACTGCATGTGCAATATCAGGCCTTGTGCAAACCATTACATACATTAAGCTTCCAACTGCTGATGCATATGGAACTTTAGACATATAGTCCATTTCTTCTTGGGTCTTAGGGCACATCTCCTTACTAAGTTTGAAATGGCTAGAAAAAGGTGTACTAACTGGTTTTGCATTCTGCATATTAAATCTTTTCAACACCTTTTCTATGTACTCATTCTGAGATAGTGTTAATTTGCGATTTTTCCTGTCTCTAGTTATCATCATACCAAGGATTTGTTTTGTAGCTCCCAAATCCTTTTTTTTTTCTAAATTATGCTAATTCTATTATAGAAACATAGTGTTACAAAATTGCCACAGTTCAGCTATGTGAGCCTGAGACTAGGCTTGATGTCCATGCTTTAACAGAGTGAAGAACTACCCTGAATGGGAAACCAGTTCTGTTAGGAGAGATTGCATCGCCCTTGATAGGGAAACCGGTGTATAGTCCATTACAAACAAAAGTAGAGGGAAAAAAATCTTCAGTATCGTGCAGCTTCTGCTGCTGTAAACAACCAAAGTAACAATGCATCTTTCAGAAATAGAGGAATTCAAAACCATGTAGAAACCAGGCTAACCGGAGTCACTACTTGTGGGATGGTGAAGGTGGTTCCTCCACTATGCAACACCAGTACTTATCCTCAGAATCTTCAGCTTTTTCATCCTGGTCACCAACAGCACCTGTGCTTTCATTCTGGACACCTTCATTGCCCATAGGCATTGCAACCACCTGCATTGAAAATTGACCCGTGGAGGGAGGGGCAGAGGAGGGGGGAGCAACCAGGGGTTCAGGGGAGAACGCAGCAGGGGCAGGGCACAAATCAAGAGGGGAGGGGGGAGGCTCTGACAGAGGAGGAGGAGAAAGAGTCGATTCCTCATGCACGGTGACAGTAATGTAGGCAGTAAAAATGGGACGATCATACGAGCAGTCAAAGCGGAGCTCCACCCTCTGCGATGTTTTCCTCAAGATATGACTGACCAATGGGCGTGGCGCAGCGGAGAAAGGTCTATAGGGATTCGAGGGGGGCTGAGAATCATGAGCAGAACCAGGAGAGACTTCACTTCCCATGTGGCAGCGGGTGGCCTGGCCCTGTCGCCCCTCAACACCTTCAGAGGAAGTCGCTTCGCCCCTACTGGGAGAGGGTCTTGAGCTTGCAGGCCAACCACAGGTTGAACCATGGCGGCAACACATTCTATGTTGGAGCCTAGCCATGGCTGGCTCGACGGCTTGCAAAGGCCTGGGAAAATTAGAGCAAGAGGGGGCAGAAATGAAATCACGTTGAGAACCAAGAGGAGCTTGCGGATTTGCGATGGTGGAGCAGAAAGCACTGTGAGAGAAATGAGAGCCCGGCGTGGTTTCTATACAACCGATCAGGGAGCAGCGCCGCCCTGTCTGTGTGCGGGCGCTAGCCTCAGCACAGGCTTCAGGGCAGACGCTGCAGAGAAGATCCAAAGAGAAACTGGCAGAGCGAGAATGTTCTGGAAAGCTGGAGGTGAAGGCCATTATGAACCGACGAAGCAGATCGAGGCGAGGAGAATGGCGGTGATGGAGAGTAAATGCGTCGGAAGCTGGCATATTAATGTTCATATTAATGGAGTTGCAGGGGGCCAGTTGGCTATCCCATGCGAAGCTCCTTGGGAGACGCCCAGGGACTGATGTCCCGTCAATCCAATGAACCATCCGCATCCGGAATAGCTCCCAAATCCTTCATTGCAAATGAATTTTCCAATTTTCTTTTGAGCACATTTATTTCCTGCATGTTAGATCCTGCAACAAGCATGTCATCTACATACAATAACAATATAATATAGCTTCCATCATTTTGCCTTTTTAGATAAACACAATGATCAGAGTGACATCTAGTATAACCTTTTTCAGACATAAACTTGTCAAATTTTACATACCACTGCCTTGGAGCCTGTTTTAAGCCATACAAGCTCTTCTTTAACCTGCACACCAATTTTTCTTTCCCTTTGACCTCATATCCTTTTGGTTGATGCATGTATATCTCTTCCTCCAAATCTCCATGGAGAAATACTGTCTTTACATCTAACTGTTCAAGATGTAAATCTTCCGCTGCTACAAGACTTAAGATAGTTTTGATTGAAGTCATCTTAACAACAGGAGAAAATATTTCATCAAAATCAATACCTTTCTTCTGTGCAAACCCCTTCACCACAAGTCTAGATTTGTACATCTGTTTTCCTCCATCTTCTTCCTTCAGCCTGTAAACCCATTTATTCTGCAATGTAGTTTTACCTGCAGGCAACCCGACTAAGTCCCAAGTCTAGTTATGCATTAAGGAATCCATCTCTTCATCCATTGCTAGCTCCCACTTCTTCCTGCTTTCAACCTGCATTGCTTCTTCATAACATTCGGGATCACCAGAATCAGTCAATAATAAATAATATAATGAAGGAGAGTATCGTTTAGGGGGTCTACTTATCCTAGTAGATCTTCTAACACCACTTTCAGGTGTTTGAGGTGCCTGTTGTTATTGCGGTGGTTGCTGCTATTGTGGTTGTTGATTATTATCATTTTCAGGCACTTTACTTTTTCAGTTATCTCATCAAGAACCGCGTATTCCTTGCTTTCTTTTTCATGTTTCTTTTCCTGCAACTGATTCTTATACAAGACCTTTTCATTGAATATTACATCTCTGCTCCTAATGATTTTGTGATTTTCATAATCATATAAGCGATAACCAAAATCATTAGCACCATATCCAATAAAGGTACATTTCTTTGATTTTGCCTCAAGATTTGTGTTATTTTCTTTATTAATATGGACAAAGGCCTCACAACCAAATGGCTTTAAAAAAGAGTAGTTTACCTTTTTACCTTTCCATGCTTCCTTTGGAATACCACCATCTAAGGAACTTGAAGGCCCTCTGTTTATTAGATAAATAGCAGTATCTACAACATCTTCCCAAAATTGTAAAGGCAATCCTGCATGCAATCTCATGCACCTTGCACGCTCCATGATTTTTCTGTTCATCCTTTCTGACACACCATTTTATTGTGGTGTTCTTGGAATTGTCTTCTCTCTACGAATTCCATGCTCTAAACGGTACCTATCAAACTCTTTGCTGCAATATTCACCTCCATTGTCTGATCTGAGACACTTTAACTTATTTCCTATCTCAATCTCAACCAAAGCTTTCCATTTCTTGAAAGTATCAAATACATCAGATTTATTTTGAATACAATAAATCCAAGTTTTTCTAGTTGCATCATCAATAAACGTAACATAATAGCGAGAGCCACCGAGAGATGATACCTGAGCAATTCCCCATACATCTGTATGCACAAGCTCCAATTTTTCACTCTTCTTTTCTTTGCCAACTCTGAGAAAGCTGACTCTCTTTTGTTTTCCATAAATGCAATTCTCACAGAAATCCAAATCAACATTCTTCAAACCTGGCAACAAATTTCTTGAGTGAAGAATCTTCATCCCCATCTCACTCATATGTCCGAGCCTATGATGCCATAATGCTGCATATTCTCCTTTGGAAGTTAAAGCATTAACAGAGTTAGAAATACCATTGCATAAATACAATGTACCAACCTTTTCTCCTTTTGCTATTACCAGGGCTCCTTTGGTGACCTTCCAAGCTTTATCTGTGAAATTTGTCACACAACCTTCACTGCCTTACTGCCCTGTTGAAATCATATTTTTCTTTAGATCTGGAACATGCCTTACCTCCTTTAGTAGCCATTGCTTTCCATTCTGTTTTTTTACAAGAACCTTACCCATTCCAACAATTTTACAGGGTTTATCATCACCCAAACGAACTTGTCCAAAATCTCCTTGAACATAGTCATGAAAATATTTCTTATCAAGTGTGGCATGGAATGAAGCCCCTGAATCTACAACCCAAGAATAAGTAACATTTTCGCAAGAAAAAATCAAAGCATATTGTAACACATCACCTATCACATTTGCTTCATGATTGTTTTCTTGCTGTGTCTCTCCTTCTTTTCCCTTCCGAGATCTACAGTCTTTCTTTAGGTGTCCTTTCTTTCCACATTTCCAACACACTATCCCCGATCTGGACTTGGATCTGTCTTTCCTTGATTTACTGCGATATCCCGAGCTCTTTCCTCTTTCCATTCTTCTTCCCCTAGACTCTGCACTCAAAGCATTACCCGATGTCTCACCGGAGCTTTTCCGTCGCATTTCCTCGCTAAGGATAGCACCGACAACATCATCAAAATTTAAAGTACTAGATCCAGAGACAGAGTTACTAATGGCCATCACTAAACCATTCCAACTCTCTGACAATGAGCACAAGAATAACAAAGCTCTAACTTCATCATCAAAGTTTACCCCTACAGAACTTAACTGACTGGTAACTGTATTAAAATCATTCAAATGTATCCTGTCGTATCCACTCTTCCATATCTTCATTTTAAATAGTCGTTTTCATAAGAAATAATTGTCAGAGAGGCCAAGGGTTTTTCATATAGTTTCGCCAACGTTGCATCAAACCTCGAAGGTTGTCAAATATTGAAGGATCGACGCCGCAAGTAATAAATCAAGACTATCTCCAGTGCCTTTCTATCAAGAATGTTCCATTCCGAAGCGTCATTATGGTCACCATTTTTGTCTACTAATGTAGGTAATAAGATCTTTAATACAGATCTTCCATCCGCATCTTCCATACCAGTTTGTCATAGTTCGACCAACTTAGCATCCGCCATTGGCTCCATCAACTAGAACCTTCTTCTCGCAGCTTATCACCTAAATATACCGCCTGATACCACGCAGTTAGAAAATTAAATATTACAGAGCAATGCAACACATAAAATATGCGGAAAATACAAGCACAAAAAACACATAAAACCAGAGAAACACAGATATACGTGGTTCACCCAGTTTGGGCTACGTCCACCCTGAACAGCCAGTCCTTCCTTTCTATTATCCAGCAAAATGAAGAGACAAAACCTACAGCAGATCCGTTGTAATATCCTCTATTCTCTCTCACAGTCTCCCTATCTGTTTCTCGCTCAGAGAATGCACATACATTACACAGCCGCAATACAATACCCTCATAAAAGCGAGGGGTTGCCTTCTAGGGCAAAAAACCCTAAACTAAAGATAACTTCTACCGTCAGATCATCCGCCTAATGAACGGCCCAAATTGACCAGAAATTACTATACTTTTACAAGGCAATTTTACATCTATTTTTGGCTTTGGGGGCGCTGCCCCTGAAACCCCCACCGGGGGACCGCTGGTCCCTGTCCCCCCCGCACCCCCCTGCGTGCAAGGGTGTACAATTTTCCTAGGGTATACATCTAGCTAAAAAAAGGATCTCTGAATTAGGAATAAAATCAAGCTCCACACCCAACAAATATTTTGTTATAAATAGAAGGGTTTTCCCATTCATTTGTCACCTTTTGTTGCCTAAATATCACTCTGGATCTCAACACTTGGTCTGGCTATTGATCCACAATCATAGCCATACTTTTCCATTTTTTTCTGGGTTTTCTACACCATCAAGAGAGAGGAATTCTAAATTGGCAACAGGACTTACAAGAACCCATCCCATTTATGAGAATACGAATAAATAGAAGTTTCCTGTGTGCCATTAATAAAAATTTCATTGGATATATTCTTGTCTTGTCTATTGGATCTATGGAGTAAATCTTATTTTTCTACTGTTTAATGTCTTCTAATGCATAGATCTAGATTTTTTCAGCATTTGTCTTGATCATCTAATTGCAGATCTGAAGATATTAGTAGTCATTTCTGTTGTTAGGGTTTTTAGTTATGCGCAGCTAAAGTGGTCTTTTTTCGTACACTTCGAATCAAGATTCATACTAATAACTGGCGACTCCACACGAGTTTACCATTACAGCTGTTGTCGTTTTTCTGATCCTTGCATATTTAGCTGCTTCAAACCCTTGGATTTCTCTTCAACCCCTTGTTTTGCTTATTCTTGATGTTTTTTTAACCCATAAAACCCTAAAACAATAAAAATTCTAATTTTCGCGTGTTTTCGAACCCATTGCGCAGATGACAGACATCAGTCGTAGCTGAGACGACAATTTTTTCTGAAATATGCCGTCGAGAGTGCCAGAAGTGCAGGTCATACTTTTCTGCCCAAAACCTGTGACCTGGACCTCCAGGGTGCACTTTACAGCCCAAAAAGTGCGACCTCTATTGAAAACAAGTCAAAACCTGCGACCTGGACTTTCTGTAGGGATTTTTCTGAAATTTTTCCGACTTTTGATGAGCCTTTGTTCAAGGTTCTCTGACCTCTTTCTCCACCCGTTTTGGACCTGTACTTGTTCTTTTTCGCTCAACTAAGTGGGAACCTAGCTCCCTAGGGCTTCAGTACCCTCCACCTTTTGTGGAAGAGTGTTTGTTGTTGCAGGTTGTCTGAAATTTCAGAGTCTTCAACCATTTTTTCAGATTTGATACCTCATCTTTAGATCCACTTCATATTGGCTTGTTATCCATCCAAATCACCTCATCTATCTTTGTTTGGGTTTTCCTCTAGGGTTCACTCTGTTTCCCTTCAGGAGATAGCCTTTCGCCACTTCTTCTACAGCGATTCTTCCTCTGATTTGTTGATGTTTTTCTGCACCACTTTCTAGCAGATTTTGTCTTTTAGATCTCTGTACCTCTTGACCCTAGATCTATTGGAATTTTTTAGTGTGTTTTGCTTAGTTTTTTTACTCACCTATAGACTAGTTGTTGAGAGGCCCACCGCCTTGGGTTTAGATTATTGCATTATTAGCTGTTTTTTTCTGTTTTTGCAGGCCTATATACTGTCATTTGCAGGTTTATTTACAACTATACAACAACACTTTTTCTTTTCTCTACAAATGTCTGGGTTTAAAAATTAAAATTTACACACTTTTACACACACACCCTAAGCAAAAAAGGGCTTGGTTAACACCACCAAGCAAATACTCTAAAACATTGAAATCAATTGATCCTGCACCTCTCTGCCCTTGTTTTGACATTGTAATCAGTTGATCCTGCACCTCCTTGCCCTTGTCGGTCTCTTTTTCCTTTGTGTCGTGTTTGTTTCGTCACCATTGTGCCACCAAGGCGTTCATCCCGGAGACTTCTTGGCCTTCATCCTCAATTTCCGGTAGGGAGACTTACTCCTCCGCATAGGATTCAAGTTAGTCCTCAACCGAGTCCGCACTCTGACTCTTCTTCTAGTCCTTTGGGTTCTCCTTCTCGTTTCGCCTTCGGTTCTCCCCCTATCACCTTCACCATGTCTGGTGTAGGACCTAATACTGGTGGTAACCCTGACCCTCCCACCGGGAATACCACTCGTGGGACCGCAACGGACACTACCCTGGTTGTACCCTTGCTCCCTTTCATGGCACGCTTCAGCCTCCCCGACTTCAACCAGTTGATAAACAAACCTATACACCATGACGCTAAGTGGCCTGCTATGCCAAAAAAGCTCCCTTCAGACAGCCCAAAGTTTGAAGGTCTTGCTGGAGAAGATCCTTCAAATCATATTCAATCTTTCCACATGTGGTGTTCGTCTAATTCCATTACCGATGACTCTGTTCATCTTCAGTTGTTCCAACGAACGCTTATAGGTGAAGCTTCTAAGTGGTATGTTGATCATGCCCCTTCCTCTCATACCACCTTTGCAACTTTGGCCTGGGCTTTTTTGTCTTATTTCCAACTTCCCCTTCGTTATGACACTAGTACTGAGCTCTTGACCTCTTTCCTTCAATCATCTACGACCTGCCTATCCGAACATGTTCAAGAATGGCGAAGAAGAAGGAGCCTGTGTCGAGCCCCTACTTTCGAAGACCGTGTCTACATGGACTGGTTCCTTAGGATTCTCTTGCCACCTATCGGGAAAGACGTCGCATCTACGCTCAGTTGGGTTATGTTTATACCTTCCTACCTAATCTTCCCAGACCTGGTGGTGCAAATACACCGGGGGCATCTCACGCCATTGACGATATCATTGGAGCTCTCTTTAATCCATATGCTCAACCTCCCATGGGCTATGGTTTCTCTCAAGGAGGGGCCAGCTCCTCCGGCACTTTTCCCCCTCTCGGTAGCACGTAGCCAGGATACGGCATACCTCCTCCTTTTTCCCAACCTCCTGTTTACCACACTGCTACCCAACTGTCTTAATATCCATATCCACAGCCTGGTGCAACAGCTCCTACAACATTAGCACCTCCTCTTCCCTTTCCCTCTCAACCCCCACAACAGCAACCACCATCCCCTCCGGGGCAGGTGTACACACAACAGGGCACAACTAATCATCCTCCCTCAAAAAGGAAGAGGAAAGGAAATCAAAATAAAGCTGCCTCTGTTAATTCTAGACCTAATCAAGGTAATGCTCCTAACACTACACACAAGCAACAAGGCACTCAGCCCAAGCAGGACAGGCCTCTTCGTATGAGCAAGCCCTGTTATTGTTGTGGTGTTTATGGTCATTATATGCATGATTGTCCCCTTCTGCCACAGATGAGACAACTATGGGAGTCTCAAGTAACATTGAGAGGATAGCAAGCCATCCCTTCCATTCCTCCCAGTCATGCACCTAGTCCATCGGCTGTTCTTACTGATCCTTTCCCTCAACAGGGATTTGTGGCTACCCAACCACCTGAAGGACAGGTGGCCACTCAACCTCTTTCATCTGGTTCCCCCGATTACCATATTTTCCTGATGATGTCCTCTGATCAGCCTTCTAAACCGTCTTCTCCTCGCCCTTCTTCAGTTGGTACTCATGACCCCCTTTACCCTCCTGGGACGGTTCCTCCCGGCCTCAACCATCTTGCCGTCGTCCTGCCTGGTCATTACCCCTCTAGTCAGATACCGTTCCTAGCTCCCCCACCAGGAGGGTACACAGTACTTGTTATGGCCACCCTCTCTCTTCCTAACCTGATCCTTGGGATTCCCATCTGGTACCTCGATCCTCCAGCCGCTACCCCACTTGGTCAACCTAAACCTTATCTCACTTTGACCCCAGTTCAACTAGTCCCTATGACTTCTCCTACTGCAACAGTGCCTCACTCACCTCAACAGGAACCACCTCCCATTGCGATCGCTTCAGGTAAGAAGGGCAAAGCTCGCTAGGGGGCATCAAAGGACAAGGCTACCTTGACAAACCCTGCCCCCTCTCGGCCTCCAAATGTACCATCCAGTGTGCTTTGTGTGACGTTGTCAGCCATGCCACCCATTCTTGCCCATAATTTCCTCACCTCAAGTCCATGGTCAATGAGCCGTTTCTGGAATCTGATATCCCAGAGGTATATGTCACTACACCCAATTCAATCCCAAAACTCAAACCATTGCGCACAAATCACCCTTGTGATTTATGTGATTTCCATGGCCATTACACTCACCTGTGTCCTCACCTCGAAGAGTATCATTCCTCTTTAGAAGCCTTATGCCAATTTGAGGACGAGCGCCATGAGTGACCCGCTCCCTTATTTTTGCATCTTGCTTCGGCAACACCCGAGGACATAGATGCTCCCATTAACTTTTCCCCTTATGATGTTGAGATAACAAGGCCTTGGTTGGAAGTCCACGATCAGACCTCCCCTGATGTTTCACTTGACCGCCCTTCAGCACCTTCCCAAGTCTTAACATCGGTGGATCCTCTATCGATTCACTCTTCTGTCACCCCTTGTGACAATGCGCATGCGAACCTCTCCTCTCATGAGGAGGATTAAAGTCGCTTCGTCGCGGTAGGTGGTCTTTCTTCCATCAGTCACCCCATATTCTATTACGATGATGACATTATGGAAGCAGCGACCAATCCTGACTTTATCTATCCCCCTTCCATCGAACTCATGCATTTGAACCACATGCACCTTGTGGCCATTACATTTACACCCAATGTTTGGGTAATGAGGCACCCATATTTGACAGACTAGGAGAAGCAGTTCTCCACCACTCTCCTAGTGAATCTAGTCGTGTCGACTCTAGTCCCATTATTCTTCCACATTTAGAAGAACCTCTAGAGTCCCATATCACTTCAAGATTGCTATAGGGATGATACCCCTCATCATTCCTTCATATTTCATCAACAAACCAGTCTCATAGACATTGTGGTTGACCAACCTATAGGTTTTCTAGGAGAACATCAGTTCATTATCCTTTGGGATAGCATCACCATGTATGTCAACCCAGAAACTTAAATTCCATTTCATTCATATATGCAGTACCAAAATATATTGGTAATCATCTATTTCCTTTCTCAAACTGCATATCCATACTAAAATCAAGTCGCACACCACATCATTAAAATGTGTTTAGATTTCCCTTTTTCTAAATAAATTTTGGCATGTCCATAACATGCTTGGGGGCACCCATGCCCCTCAACCATAAAATCCCGGATCCCAGCCCATAACAGCACTGAAACCCCCTTTCTCTGACAGGTCACACTTTCCAGGTCATTCTCTGGGACAGGTAGCAGTTTTATGCCCAGTACCTACTACCCAGGTCACAGAACAGACCCCAAGAAAGTGCAACCTGACCTGTTCATGAGTTCTGGGTACCTAAGATGAACTTTCAACCCACTACAATGAAAGAGTAGGACTAGGAATATTACCTACAACTGTCGGATCTTAAATTCCAATGGTTGGTTTATTTGCTACAACTGCCACAAGATTTAAGGCCTCCTCTCCTCACGACATTCACCACAGCTCCACCGACAAATGAGTGAATCTGGAAGGAAAATGCCTTATTAAAAGAAAACCCCTGATTTTTATTTCACTTACTACGACCAAACCGTAGCTCATTTGACGAACCGTCTATACCATTGGAAAGATCCCACCAAGCCCTCAAATGGGTATCTATTAGCTTTTTGTGATTTGATACTTCACCAGGACACATTTTTCCAAGAATCGCCACTTCACCCTTCCTCAAAATCGAATTTCTTCACTTGCAACACTCGTATCGGGGGCACCATGTTGCCTCCATACTTGTCCACGCTCGTGTTGACTTTCGTCGTGAGTTACCATCTGGTACTCATGCTTTTATGGTCCCCATTGACTCTTTACATATGTGGCAGCACCATTGAGTCACCCTTTTTTAGAGCATCCGAGTTGAGTCATAATTGCTTTCATGGAGTCTATCTCGAGTCCCTTTGCAACTCGCCACATTCCTCCATCATTCATTACTTGGTCCCTCTCTCATGTCTCACATTATGGCCTTCAGTCCCATTGTCCCCTATCCCTCATGATGTTGTGTCAGTTGCTGCCAGGTCATCCATGCCCTTTATGCTCTAACAAGGGAAGTCATCCATTCACTACTCATTCCCCCCATTTCATCATCATCATTGATGTCAGTCTGTCAGTCACTCTACTATTTTCTCTCGTGCCCTAGTTGAGGATCTCTTATTACCTCACCTATGGCGGACCTCCTTCTGTCGACATCAACTAATTAATTCCAGAAGACAGGTCTAGAGGGCGGTGTACCTTGGTTTCAAATTCTACTCTGGTTCGGTGCCTTGGATCAAGCAAAGGGACTCCTTATTGCCCTTTGACTTGATTGTTTCTCAGCTCCAGCTCCTTTTAGCATGATCGAGATCCGTATACTCGATGGTTCAGTGATGCAACAACTGACATCGATGATTCCCGAGTGTGTGTGAGATGTTTCAGCCCTCATGAGGGGGTGGCCCTACAGGTAGCCCCCCACACACTCAGATGGCCTCTTCATCAGAGCCTTCGATACAACTCCATACATTTGATGATGTCGGCCTCAGCCGCTTGCAACATCGTTTTGTTTGCATGTATCAATCAGATTTTCAGATCCCTTTCCTCTGTTCAGGGGCATCTGGGTTGTATTTATATCTCATGTACTCAGCTATTATTGTACAAGTCCTGGATGTTATCCCAGGAACAATATGTATGTAGGATTCATTATCATGTTATTTATCTGGATCATGTGTATGCCAGCATATCCTATATTATTTTGTCTTGTGGTTTTCCGGACACCTTATTGTTTGAACTATTGCCTCAGCGGGCATAGGTATGCCTCCCCCGCCACCTATAGCATGTACTCACTCATCAAAGAGACTTTTCACACCTGCAAGTCGCCTCCTCAGGGTCTAGTTCTTTCAGCACTTTGGTTTACCCCATACTTCTCTCTCTTTGACTTCCACTTCGATGTCTAGTGATTGAGTTCTTACAACGTACTTCGGTCATATGATTAGCTCATAACGCTCGCACGTTGGGGAGAAATGTGTTACACCATTTTTTTGGTCATCTAACCTATTATCATTAGATGGACCCAAGTACACCATGTAAGACCAATTTTACTCCAAGTAAAATTTCTTTCACTATGAAAATAACTTAGTAAATCACCTTTATTAAGTTGTTTATGGTCTAAACAGGAAACCCCATAAGGAAATATTAAATAAATAAACATTTGTTTTATTTTTCTCAAGGAATAATCAGTTAAACATTAGTTTAATTAATATTTCTAGTTATATTTAACCCAAAACAAGGAAATTAATTAGATAAATCATTATTTATCTTATTATTTTGTAAAGAATAATTGTTTAAATCTTATTTAAATAATATTCTTTGTTAAATATGACTAATTCACCCTTAAATAATTAAATAAATCATTATTTGTTTGATTATTACTCAACCATATCCTTAAAATGATAAATAAATAATTTATTTATTTATTATTACTTAATCACACCTTTAAAATGATAAATAAATCATTCATTTATTTATTTATCATTTACAAATAAGGGGATTTGACTCAAGTCAAATTCCTTTTCCCTCCAACAAATATAATAAAATATTCCATAAAAGTTGGATCTAGATTTGGTTAACAATATTTTAACTATGCACCAATATCTAGACTAATTCAATATTTTGTTATAAATAGAAGGGTTTTCCCATTCATTTGTCACCTTTTGTTGCCTAAAGATCACTCTGGATCTCAACACTTGGTCTGGCTATTGATCCACAATCATAGCCATACTTTTCCATTTTTATCTGGGTTTTCTACACCATCAAGAGAGAGGAATTCTAAATCTGAAGTGCTGAGGACTTACAAGAACCCATCCCATTGAGGAGAACAGGGAACACCCTCTTGTGTTTTTCTCCCAGGTGCCATTAATAAAAATTTCATTGGATATATTCTTGTCTTGTCTATTGGATCTATGGAGTAAATCTTATTTTTCTACTGTTTAATGTCTTCTAATGCATAGATCTAGATTTTTGCAGCATTTGTCTCGATCATCTAATTGCAGATCTGAAGATATTAGCAGTCATTTCTGTTGTTAGGGTTGTTAGTTATGCGCAACTAAAGTGGTCCTTTTTCGTACACTTCGAATCAAGATTCATACTAACAGTCAGATCTATCTTCGTCAAGTGATGGAAGTTCAGGTAGGATAAAAGAAATGGACCAAACATCTGTTGCATTGTCTAGTAGGTGAAGATAAACCGGAGGTGTAAATATTAGAAGAAAATTCCATAGACACATGGAATTTTTTCTCGCTAAAGGGGGGTCATGTTCTTATGATAATGAGAACATAGATGACATCGAGGTGCCCTCGAGTACAAACATCTAGTGAAACAATGGGCACCCAGGGATCTTCTTGAATAAACATTGATTTTTATATCAATGAAAGGATATATCGCATTACGCCATCGTCATTACATGGTTTGGGGATATTTTCCATGGATGGCATAAAGGCATGTTACAGAGGACTAACTAAATTGATGGAGTATGTCGAACCCTATTACAAATACAGTGATCAGGTATGGCTAGTCCAATATATCAAAATTATGCGAAAATGTGGAGTGGTCGCAAATTATATAAAGCTAAAATACAACGACCAAAATAAAGGCGCAACTATGTATATTGATGGAAGGCCAAAAGCAGTAGGGAATATTGCAAGGTTTATAACTAGTACACTACTCATCACCACAAATAAACAAAGCAATTGCATATTCAAGGGACGTGAAGGAAACCATGTATTCGTATGTGCCATTAAATCAATAGTTTTAGGGGAAGAGTTTCTCATTGATTACAATTTGAATAGAATAAATAAGAATATTGATATTATGGGGGTTGTATGTATTCAATTTTACCCAACTTGTAAGCAATGTCTATTGTATGTTATGATTGTCATTTACTATATGAATTTTATATATAAATTTAGACATATATCAATAGTGGTTTTATTATTAATATAATGATGATTAATTGTGGATGAATTCTAAATTACAGTTATTTGATAAACAGAGTGATAAGGGGAAGGTACCAGCCTTATAGCAGTCCACAAACGCTCATGAGGAATAGGTTATTGATGATGCAATTGGTATGTATTTTGATCCAATGCAAGCAATAAGGAAGCTTAAATTCAAATAAAATAAGAAAATTAATTCTTTATTTTTTATCGAGCCTTAGACATGTTTTCACAAAATTGCACTTGATTGGCTGTTGATCAGACAACTGTATGTAACCATTTCAAACCATCTTTTGACTGAAGCTTAGCCTCTTCAGTATGAGAGGGCTCTCTCAAAGGGGTTTATGATATTAGATAATGATAGGATTATATGGCTAACTCTATTTGAAAATTAACTTGATTTTTGTTTATGTAGGTTGAAAAGAATGCAGGCTTGCAGCCATTGGGCTTATGGAGTCAAAAAATTAGTAGATTCAGTGAGCAAGGTTCCTTAGCATGGAAGCTGAGGCAGATAAGAGTCTTTAACAAAGTCAAATTACACATAGAACATAGGGCAACACAGTCATTTCATCAATAAAGGAAGTCAGAGCATACATATATGAATTCTGAGTAATAAAGATGAAATCTATTGCAAGTAGTACACATAAAAATATAGATCATAAAGGCATTAAAAAATCCATGAGAATCTCAAGTTTGTTAAGAAGAAGTCCTCTGTATTACTGATATCAGTCAAATTACATAAAGTTTCATATGGTGAAAAAAATATCCAACCCTTTACAACTTCGATAAACTACCTTTAAATATACCTTCTTACATTAGAGATGACCTGCCTCTTGGCTAGATTCATTGAATTCTTCTAATGACACCTTTCATAACAGAAAAACATGTCTTTTAATCAGAAAATGACAGCTATATTGTAAAATAGTCTTTTTCCTAATAGGACTCAAACTCCTATATATTACATCAAGCTACCTTATCTCTTAAAATAGTTACATATCTGACAAATAAGCCTCACATGTTCAAATAATTTATGACATAGCTCATCACTACTTGACATCTTAAATATCCCCCTCAACATATAAAAAAAACCATATTTTTCAGGAAAATAGGACCCTATCTTCAACGAAGGCTTCAGCTGATGAGCTGTCTCCATTTCAAGGTCTTCAAGTCATAAATATTTGGTGGCAAGGTCCCTTGATCTGTTGGATGTGTCCACCTATCCAAAACTCCTTTTAAACTGCTCAAAAATTTTTAAAAACAACTCGCTACGAAAACAGAGCAGTTTTGTATTGTCCAAAAAATGACTTTTAAAACTCAAAAGTTATACTTCTTTGTTGTTCCATAGTGTCCATCATGACCTGACACGTCATCACTACCATTTACCCTCCTTGAAAGTTGCAAAAAATTCTTTTAGAAGCAAAAATAAAGCTACAGAAATTTTCGTAGCGTTTTCCTGGCTTCAAGCCTAGGAAATGCTACGAACCTATAGAAAACTATGTAATTTCCAGATTTTGACCTTGTCTCAAAAAGATACCTTCCAGCTGTAGAAACTTGGTTTTCAACCTTCCATTAACCTCTAAAAACATAATCAAAATCAACTTAAGAACCTTGAGGTGTGTCCTCTTCATTAATGATGGGTTGAGTTATGGATTCCTCAACTACAGTAATATTTAAACCCTTCTTCTCCAACGCCTCATGGATCAATTCTAACTGCTCTTGGAGATATTTGACTTGGTCCTTCAGTTTTTTGTTGCTAGATTTCAAGTGCAGGTTCATTTTTATAACATGCTTCACCTCTTTCCTCAATGGCAGAATCCGTTTAATTAAATGTTGTGTATCATCTAAGGTCTTTGACACACTATCAACCTGCTCTTCCCAAATCTCTTTCATTTTCTCAAACTACACTTTTTGGACATTATGTTTCCTTGCCTCTTTCTTCAAGACTATTATTTCATGATTTTCTAACTTCAATTGTTCCTCAAGGACCTCAATCTCTGTTTTTGCAATGATTTTCTCCTTTCCTTTCTTTTGCTTGATGACTAAATCTTCTTTTGCAGGTGATGATAGGTCAATGATACTTGGTGGTGGCTGAACAATTTGAGTGACCCTCTAAACTTATTTATTGCTTTCCAAGAGTTTTCTAGCATGTCTTGTCATGGGTTTCCTAGCCTGAAACATGAACCCTGCCTCCTTGCCTTAAAACTATAACTTCTTTGCTGATTTGGCTTTCTTGAGCTTCTTTCCTCCCTCATCTATATCTTCAGCTTGGACTATGGGAGTCTCTTCAATATCAATAGCAAGTAGAATGTCTTCTAAATTTCCCTTAGCCATTGTTTGGCTTCTTGTAATCCTTTTTTTGCCATGTTTACTCACAGTTGGATTTTGTTTTGCAGGTGAAACAGTAGGTGTATCAACTTTTTGCAATTGCTCTATTTCCATGATTAATGGTTCACTTTTCTCTGCTCCTAAAGGTTCACTTTGTTTTTCCACTGAAGGTGGTGTTATACCTTTAGGTTTAGGAGTTCTTTTAGGGGTAATGACATCCACTTCAAAACCACTGGAAAATAGAAAAGAAGATTAGTCTCTGCCTAGTCTTTTTAACTCCTCTAAAACCAGCAACTTTATTAAACTGTGATGAAAGAGTGAGGTTTCACTTCCTTCAGATTTATCTTGAATTTTATCTGCCATTTTTTCTAAGCTTCTATATAAGTAAAAAGGTATATCAAGAGATTTCCTACCAAAAAAATGTAGCAGAAGCCTAACGTGGTAAGAACACACCTTATGATACCTCCCTTCACAAGTGAAGTATTTCTTAATGATAAGTAGTATATTTGAGAAATTGTCTTTCATGTAGCTCCTTGGAATGGCATTTGTAATGTCAACCTCACTATGTTCTAGCTTGATAAATTCCTTACAGTCCTGCATATTGAATTTTAAACCTTTGAACCATTGTTCTTCCCCTCTTGGAATTCTTGTTGTTGCTGCAATAGTCTCTGCTGTTATAGTGAGGTTTATCATTCCCACTTTTGCAGCTGTCCCATTGAAATTTAGGGAAAACTCTTTAGAAACCTATACATGGCATCCTTGCAATCTTTGGAAAAACTGCAAACACCTTGTTCTTTCAAAAACTTCTGAAGTTTTTGGGTCTTAATTTATCAGGTTCATGTTTGATGGTTCTGAGACAATGGCCACCTTTGTTGGTCTTCCTCTTTGCAACCATGGTACTTTTATGTACTTCTTAGCCTTGCTTGATCAATGATACTGTTAGGGTCCTATGATAATAGGGTTCATAATATTTGAATTGACTATGATTAGTCTTGTAAATATGTACATATCTTGCTTTCTCATCAAGTCATTTTCCCATATTTGAAAATAATAAAAAATGAAAAGAGGGTAAAATTCCTAAAAGAAAGATCAAAAGCCTGAGAAAAGAAAAAGATCAAAAAGAATAAAAAATGGACCCCAAAATAAAAAAGAGATAGGAATAAGACATGAAAGTGAGCAAGTCAAAATGCCACTACTATTTACTTTTACTACAAAAATAATGATTATATGTAGATTATTTAAAATGCCATAATCCATGATGAGTTAAATAGTTTAATCTTAACTTTTCATGCTTTAAATTTCATGTTTTAGATAAAGAATAAAGATATGTCAAACAGTTTAAACTTGACAAATCAGTAGATAATTAGAGAATAAATGAGGAGCTCAACAGTTTAATGTGAACCCTCAGATGAAATAAGGTTAGAATTAGATAGTTTCCTGCTTTAAAAAGAAAAAATGGATTTAGGGTTGCAAACTTAAATGCACCCATGCAAATAATGAAAAAATGTTAGAATAATTATGGGTAGGTAGAAAGTAGTTGTGTAAGGCATGTAATAAAACATCATCTGGAAAATTACTAATTTCCGCTCCCCCACAATGTTCCAGTATTCAAAACCTTCAGTTAAAGAGGCTCAGAGAATTTCTCTGACTTCTATTGGGACCGGACCCAAGGCTTAATGACAGATTGGTAAAAGTACTGGATTCACTTCATTAAAGCCCATTTCATCAACATATTCACCCTTTTCCAAAAGTATAATCCCTTTTCCTAAGTTAAAATACCTTTTTGCTTATACAAAGTAAAAACCCCTCTTAATTAATCTCATTTCATTAAAAAACACTCAAAAAACCCACCAAATGATATTTATCCTAAGTTTAAGTGTAAATATTTAAATGGGACAATCATTGTACTCAAAATTTTATATTACACTTTGCTTACTTTATTTATGTGCATTCTGCTCTTTCATTTCATATTAACTATAACATATGTATTAAATCCTTTATAACTACCCCTTCTCATAGATATATTAATTTCTTTATTTTAAAATATCCCAAACCCACTATTTTAACGTTTAACCTATGGTATAAATACCCATGTGGTAAAAATTACCCGCCTATCCCCCAAAGGTTAAACATGTTATATGTAATAAAAATCGCCTTCATAAACACATAAATGTCATTAATTTACTATGTAAACAAATACCTTCCCATCATATTCATACATAGGGTTTTACGTTTTAAACGTTTAAACTTAACCCCGATGCATATAATTATCTAGGCCCCATGCCCCACATACCAAGCAACTCTATCAAACGATCTCCGTCGTTCGCATACCTTCCTCCAGATCCAACGAACCAGATGTGATATCGCAAATTCAATAGCGCTAACGTTAATCATTTTAAGATTTTTGAAATAGGTTGTTTTACTCTATTATCTCTCCTCCACGTGGCGCCAAATTACTAGATCGCATTCGATCCAAAGAAACCATTTACCACTTATAACCCATGTGATAACCACTGATGGTTTTCTCCTCCTACTAGTGTTAAAACCACCTGTCCTCTGATTTGACCGCCATTCAATGATGATACTGTTTAAACTTAAATTTGCTATAAAAGCTTCATATGCATGAACTTAAACCCTTTTTCTGCGTTTTAAATTGTCTTCAACTGAAGAAAAGCTAGCATTGCTCTTGTTTTCATGCTCAAAGAACTGAAAACCCACTTCAACTGTTGCTGAGACTGCCAAAAGACTCAAATCTACTTCCAAAGAACTTAAACATCCTCAGAAATCTCCCTGATGCATCAAAAACCTTTTTCAAAGATCAAATACCTGCAAAAACAGGTATTCTTCGAAGAAAATAACCTTCCCTCCATTTGAAAGAACCAAATTTCTAAGAAATTGAGCCTAGTAAAGTTATTTTCCCACAGAAAGACCCTTATTTTTGCCTTCAAAGAACGGATTCGCTGCCAAACCCTGATAAAATTACAATTTTGATACTGCAATCGGTTTTTAAATCAAGATTGAAGCAATTTTAACCTTTTATAGACTTTAAAGACCCTTTGATTGACTAGAGAAACCCTTTGCAAATACGCAGAATCCTTCTATGCCTAAATTGAACCATTCTTAGTCCAGGTTATCCAAGAAAAGCAGTAAAACCCTTGTTATACCAATTTTTGAGTTTGTAAAAGATTTTGGAAAGAAAGTTTGAAACCAATTTGAAGGTTTAAACAAAAAAGAAAAGCAATTTTGTGCCTATTACTATTCAATATACCTTTGTCACACCAAATATACCTTCTGTAAACAGTTTAAGCTTACAGAAGAGTACAAAAATGCCTAAATACAGAGTTTTAAGCATCTAGAAGGTCTAAAATGTCAAAATCTAACCCAGCAATGACTTCAAAAACCACTAGTGTTGTAAACCCTCTACAACCTCCTGTTGTAGATATTGAGCATACACCCTTAGTTGATGTAGATTACAAAATAGTTGATCTAGTGATAGAATTTAATCTTCTAAACCTCCACTCCTGGAGTCTAGAAAAATCCTTAGATCAGGGAGATGAAGTGCAAATTTGGGAGTCCAATTTACCCAAGTATATAGTTCCACATACTCATCAGTGTCCAGAAGTCATTAGGTTGTGTCAAACCTATTATTCACCTGACCAAAGAGCTATGGTATATGCTAATAAAGAAGTATTGTTCATTATTACTACAGAGTCTATAAACCTAATGCTTCAGCTGAAACTAGATCCCAATTTAGTTCCCTTATCCATATAAGAACTCACAAAGCTTTACATTAGTCCGGGCTTTCCTAAAAGGTTTCAGATCTTCCAATCAATCATGTCTGCATATGTTGAAATCCCAAAGATAAACCCTCCTTATTCTACTTCCAAATTTCCTGAAGGGTCAACGCATGTCATTTCTATGTTATCCTTTATCCTAGGTTATTTTACTGATGAGAATACAGACGAGTCAATTCTTGGTTTTCTATATACCTTTGTGCCTGGTTAGCCTCCTTCTATCATTTACAATTATGCTGAATAGATAGCTGATAATATCCATGATCAGCTTGTGAAATTGCCCACTAAAGGAGTTTTATGATATTCATCCTTCCTCTTTCACATGTTTCTTTATTTCCAAGAAAATAAGTTCCCAATAAACCTTCAGAAATTGGATGTAGAAGGGTATCCACTATCAGTCATCTTTTGGACATCTCTAATCAGAAAAGAATCAACAGAATTCACTTATGTGGATTTTACAGATTGTTTTTTTCATCCATTGAGAAACATGTTGACAAACAGTGTACAACCAAGAATCAGTAATGAGATAAAAAAAAGTGTTACAACTGTCAGAACAAAGTAGAACTAGAGATTGGTACCTCTACCAAAATCATACAGAAATCATAGTTTTTGGGTCAAATCTTTTACCCTATAAACTACCAAAATACTTGCCAATGAGATTTTTTTCCTTGGAGTACATAAGGAAAATTCTCAATTCAGATTCAATCAACTTCTTGGCTACCAAAAAGAAAACTCAATTCAAGTTGAAGAATCAGGTAGGACCTTTCATTTCCAATCATAGAGATGCAGGAATAGAGGCAGCAAAACAGTTGTTGGAATACAAATTTGAAGAAATTTTCTTATGGAATTATGATCATCGGGGAATACTCAGTAAAATTAGGGTAAAATTCAAGTTGACCCCTTATATCCATGATAAAAGGCGTGAGATTTAACAATTTGTTAATCAAATAGAGTAGCTAGAAAATACCTTGATAGAAGCAGTTAAACAGGGTGATACTAGTCACACCTTGAAAACTATAAATCAAGAAGATAAAGCTACTAAGAGAATCAAGGAAGAAGGTACCTACACTGCTGAAACAACAACAGAGACTAGGTTTAAACTCAGATATAATAAGAAGCCTAAGCTTAATCCACTTGATAAAGAAAAAAAGACCATTGTAGTGGAAGATACAGATGTTCCAGAGACAAACAATGAGCCAGCCACAGAGATTATAAATGAAGAGCATCCTGCTACTTCAAACACACAGGTAATTGAGAAACAGCAAAATATGAATGCATCCTCCTCACATCAAGCAGAGGATAAATATATTGACATCGGAGAGAAATATAAACAGATAAAAGCCAAGAATGAAGAAATCAAGAATGAGATTTATTCTCAGTATTTACAGCAAACTCCAGGAATCCAGAATAGGCTTCTGTCAGCTTTTGATTATTCAAACAAGAAGTTGATTATGTCATTACTTCAACCAACAGTCAAGACACCCAAAACAACATCAGATTACAAGAAAGTTGACCTTGAAGTACCTATAGATAACATCCATGCATTAGATAAAATTGAGTTTCACAGACAAAATTCTGAGATGCTTTATTCTACTATGAGTACAAAGGCAATGAGTGCCCAAAAGCTCCAGAACACAGTAATAAATATGAGAGATCAAATGAAGGTTGAAAAGGCTTCCTCATCTGCTAAAGACCTTAGAATTAAGTCTTTAGAAGAATTGGTGATTCAAGTAGGATATGATCCTACCAATGTGAAAGTTGCAGAAGAATTGGTGAAGAAAAAGAATGCTGATATTGCAGCACTTAGAAAACAACTCAAGCTTCCACTAACAGAACATCCACAAGCCAAGGAAATTGTGCAAGAGGCAAGCCAAAAATATGATATGATGAACATGATTTTACAATTGACAGCACAGATTAAAGAGATGGAAATCCAAATGGACAAGCTTGTCAATGAAAGAGAAACTGCAAAAGCACAAGAAGTTCTACAGTAATTCCCATGGCAACAACAGTTGTTCCTTCAACATTGGCAGAAGAGTTGGCACCAAAAGTACCACTGGCCACAGTAGTACCAGTGACTTCCTCCACTACTTTAGCTACAGAATCCTCTACCACAGCAGCTCAACAGTCTGATGAAGCCAGTAAACTCATTAAGGCCATGGAGGAAATGTCAATTCAAACCAATGAATCAATAGGTTGAAGAAAATGATTGAAAATCTGGAAGACACTAAGAAGCTAGCCCAAACTAATGCCAAAACTCAGGAACAAAGGGCTAACTGGTTAAATGTTGAGTTGAAGAACTTACAAAAGGATTTAACCTTGAAATAACCTATGTCCTGTGTGAGGAATCAACTATGGACCAAAATCATTGAATCCATCAAGGATGTTTGGCCATCAATACAGGTATTTTATGAGAAAAGGGATTTACTACATGCAGCTCAAGAGGAGATTCAGAAAACAAAGGATGAACTAGGTGCCAAACCTGAAGAGGCCCTAGAAATAATCAAATTTCTCAACACTAAGAACAAGCAATAATTGGAGGAGATAGAAACTACTGACAGAACAGAGACAATTCTTGAAATAAGAAAAGTAATTTCAAAGAAAAGCTTGATGAAGCAGCTAGAAGAATAGTTTGGAAACATGAACATAGCCAAAATTAAATTTATGGTTAAATTTGAGATCTTAAGGCAAAAAGGTTTGCCAAATATTCTTGTTCTTAATGATAAACTTATGCCACAAGAAGACTACAACAAGAAGATAAGAGATCATGCAAAAGAGCAGGTAACTTAAACAGAAGGACAAGGAATTCCTACAAGAAAGGTTCTACATAAAAGCTTTGAAGACCTATTTTATCTACAACATGAGATAAAACACCTCTTTGTTGTCAAACCAACATTTGCTAGATAAACAGAGGCAGATGAGAACTTTAGGAAGTTGAAAAAGATCAAAATCCCTGATGAAGAATTTTGGGAAAAACTCACTGACTTGCAGTAAAAGTCAAATTGCAGTGAAAAGGAAGAAAAACAGTTTGTTGTTTTTACACAGTAAAAACAGAAATTTATAGCAGTAAGGCAGTTAAAACATTGGTTAAAGTGTATCAGATGAAAGAGAATCAGATAAGAGATAATATTTCAAAAAATATTTGAAAGATCTCTTGCTAGCAAAGAAGACAACACAACAACCAGCTACACCTAATTCAAAACAACATTTCTATTTTATTTGGATAAATAGGACAACTTGCTAAGTTTTTTAGCAACTCTCAGTATATTGTTGTTAAAGATATTTTATTTTGCTTAGAAAAATCCTATGAGTATTCTAGGATACTTTGTAAACATTTTTGTATAAATACTTCATCCTTTGAAGTATTATTGTGGAATAAATTGTTGAAGATTTCTATAGTCAATATTTTTGTACCTGAAGGCTTTTTCTAGCAAGTTCAAGTAGCAGACTGGATCAAATCATAAAGCATCACATTTCAGGATTCATGTGATGAGCCATTGAAGTGAGGTACTTTCTATTGTCATTGTTTATCTTCTTATGTTTTACACGCATCCATATATGTGTTCTAAATTTGAATGATAAATTAGGAATATTATTACATGATTTGTTAAAAGCACCCTGTCTTTAACTGTTTATCATTTCTATGTTTTCTGTTGATTTCCAGGGTAGGGAATCCTTAATTTCTCCCTCTTTCGAATGACCTATGTCTTCTCCTTCCTTATCTGGATCAAAGAATCCTTGATTGCTCTTTATCCTGATCAAACCACTTCATCAATCAGCCTTCCAAAATCTTCAATGACTTATCTATCTTGCCTTGAAAATATTTGACTTTTGAATTTAATCCTAGTCCTATCTGCTTGACATTTGAATTCTTTCCCCAATGGACAAATAGATCTATCACTATCCATCTCATTAAGTGATTTTTCTCACCAAACCAAACCAAATATCAAAACCAATTTGCACATCATAACTATCCTAAAATCATATAATTAAAACAAAGTTAAATCTTATAGAGGGAGCCCTCTCTGAACCCTAAGAAGGCTAGACCTTAGAGTTTAAAAGTTGGTCTATGGTTACCTCTAATGTTCTTTGAACTTTAAATCAAATTCTCACAACTTAAGAATTATTAGAGTGAACATATTGGCAACCATACTGGGGAATTAACCAATCCTCAGTCTTAAAATAGATCTTAAAGGGAATCATTTTCATCATTCTTTCACCTTAAGATTGTTTTAAAAGTTGTGAGTATAAAAAAAAAAAAATGTTTTTCTGGCTTCTAGAAGAATCTATTATACCAGGTCAAATCCAGATCCACAACCTGCTGTTATAGTAGACAATCCGGACAAAATTGAAAAAAATAATAAAAAAGTAGAAAACTTAGGCAATAAAGTTTCCTTAGTTAGAGAAAATCCATTGCCAAAACAGTTAGTGAGTATACAAGACATAGAGTTTGACTTAAATTTTGAACATTATTTATTCAGAAATAAATCAAAAAGTGACTTAAATAGTGCTATTATAGATCCTGAATTTGTTTCATTGCTTGAAAGAAAGCAGGAAACTGTTTTTGTAGATTTTGAATCAAAGATATTTGAAGCTTATGATAAACTTGATGAAATAAATGCTATTATTCTTAAGGAAATAGATGAAGCTATTCTTCAACATTCAGTTGAATTAGCTACCTTATCAACATATACACCTAAGCCCTCGACTTCTCATTTAGATACCAACCTTTTAGAATCTGTAGGTTCATCTCTTTTTACCACTACAACATCCATAATTTCCACCACACTTCAATCTACTGATCCATTTATCCCTAAACAACCCTTCCAACCTAGAATACTATTTCCATTTTCCCCCACCTCAACTCCATCCACTAGTTTATCTTCTGCAATTTCAAACACATCATTCTCATTTCCAAGTACTTCTTCATATATCCCAATTTCATTTTCTAGCACCCCAACTTCACCCTTTAGTTCATCCACCACATTTTCTAGTACATCATCTTATATTCCAATTTCATCAACCACTTCATTAACCTCATCAGCTAGTACTTCCAATTCTGCCCCAAGCACTTCCAACCTACCTCCTAGCCAAGCTAGAATTCTAGCCATGGCTGCTAGGTATGCTCCCCTGGTCCTTCCAGCACAGTTACATGACATGCCTCAGGATTACCAAAGTAAAATACCTCAATTTGATGCAGCCACTCATTATATTTCCCAACAGCATATTAATAATGTGACAGATTATTTTGAGCTTCATGAAATAGATGATATTGATGTACAAATGAGACTCTTTGCTCAAACATTAACAGGGGAAGTTAAAAAATGATTTAAAGGTCTTAATCCTGGTAGTATAGCTGATTTATTAGTCTTTCATAGATTATTTTTGAATAAATGGGAAAATAAGAAAAATCCACTTCAAATATTATCTAAATTCGATGTTATGAAAAAAGCTCCTAATGAAACAGTCGAAGACTATTGCACTAGATACAACAATGTTTATAATTCAATTCCTCCCAATCTCAATCCCACTCTTGACTCTGTCCTACTCAAATTCCCCGATGGATTTGATACAGACATGGCTTATCAGTTAAGAGATATAAATTCATAAACCTTAGAAAGAATGCAAACAGATGTTGTTAGTGTAGAGGTAAATATATTGGCTAAAAAAGCTAGATTAAGGAATAAAAAGAGAGTAACCATAAAAGAAGAAGCTTCTAGTTCAGATACAAAAATAGATCAATTAGCTAAAACTTTAGAGAGAATGATGGATATATTAGATAACATAGAAATGAGACCACAATGGGATAACCAACAGCAAATTAGGAATCCCAACTTCAGGAAAAATACAAACACAGGAAAAACTAAAGAATCAGTCTCTGATCAGACAATAAGACCTCGTTTTCAATAGAACTATGCTGAAAGTTCCCAACAGAATGATGATGATGAAGACACCATAAATCTAATGGGTATAAATGATGATAACACTATATTTCTTACATAGGAAGACCAAGAGTTATTTGAACTACAACAACTTCAATTAGATTCAAGTGAATCATTTGACTACAAACAAGGTTATGAATTTTCTCTCAATGAAGTACATAGTCAATATAACCTTAGAAGCAAGAAAAACACAGAGCCTTCTACTAAGAAAACTGCTCAAACACAAAATAAGAAAACAATAGAAGCCCCCACTACAAAAGTTCCGCAAATCTCCCTATGGAAAATAAGCAAAACTCTAATTCATCCCAGAAAGTTTCCAGCCCCAAAATTTCACCCAGTCCCAAGATTTTTGACATAACAGATGAGGTTGCCCAAACATCAACAGATTCACAAAAATTTGCTGTTGTTAAAACAACTAATTCTGTTAAAACAGCAAACTTAGATTCCAAATCACCCACTACTGATCCAAAATTAGCTGACCCAAAAGCTGCTACTACTAAAACAGCTTCTAAAATTACAAAATCTGCAAAAACATCTACTACTCAAACTATCCCAGAAAAGAAAACTAAAAACAGTAAGATAGTAGAAACACAAACTGAAACTGAAAAGATAGCTATAGAAAAATAATACAAACCTACTCAAACTACAGTTACTAAAGAAGAGTTAATTCAGCTTAGTAAATCACAACCCTCATTCAACATACAAGCTGAAATTACAAAATTAAAAATACCAATTCCTTTGACATAATTAGTAGAACATGATTTGTACAAAAAAACTATCACTGAAACCTTAAACATGAATGATGGAGAATACTCACTAAACTTAAATGATGGTCAACCACAGTTGATTTTTGGTCCTGATGTTAATGGAAAACAGCAAGATGGATCAGTTCCACCGTTTTGCATTAGCTTAACTGTTCATGATCAAATATTACACAATGCAATTTTAGATTCAGGGGCTTCACACAATTTAATGCCAAAAGCAATAATGGAAACCTTGAACTTAGATATCACAAGACCTTACAAAGATCTCATTTCATTTGATTCAAGCAAAGTTAAATGCCTAGGTTTGATTAAAGATTTGGGTGTCACATTAGTTCAATATCCTAGTAAAATCATACTCATGGACATTGTAGTAGCTGATATCCCTCCCAAGTATGGAATGCTCTTATCTCGCTCATGGGGAGAAAAATTACAGGGATCTCTACAATTAGATATGTCATATGCAACAATATCAGTTTTTGGCCAACCAAAGAAACTCTATAGAGAAACATTGATGAAATATATGGTGAGTAGTGTAGAAAGACCAAGAAATTAACCAATATACACTACACCTACTGACATGGATTCAGTCATCTTATGCAACTCTGAAACTGATATTGAAATCAAAACTGAACTAAAGGAGAAAAATAAAACACAAAACAATGAAAATATCTTTGATGAATCACTATGGCACCTAGATTTTGATGGATCGGTCAATAAACTAGGAGCAAGAGTAGGAGTTTGGATAACTAATATGGAAAATAATCATGCAGAAGGCCATGCTTTCAGACTGAATTTTAAATGTACTAATAACGTGGTTGAATATGAAGCTCTCGTTTTAGGACTGCAGATTATCAGAAAATTAGGAGGTAAAAGAATATCAATTATGGGAGACTCAGAGTTGATTGTAAAACAAATAAAATGAGATTATTCTATTTATAATCCTAGATTAGGCCGATATAGAGAAACTGTGTTAGATTTGATAGATGAATTGTTGGAATGAAATTTTTCTGCCATACCAAGAAAACAAAATATACAGGCTCACTACCTAGCAACTTTTGCTAGTACCTGTAATTTACCATTTCAGCGCAATCATAAATATACTGTAGAAGTCAAACACAGACCAATAATTCCATATAACCTTAAATATTGGAAAATTTTCTCACAAGATGAACAGATTTACAATTTTATGAACAATGACGGTGAATTTCAGAACTGTAAAATAGACATAGACTGTACAGTAGATCAGAATTTAGATAGTGAAATTGATTTGAATAATATAGATGTAAATAATGTAAAGTTTGCTAGACCTACTAAATTTAGTCAATCAGATATAGATAAATTATAGAAAGTAGAAATTGATGAGATAATTGATGATGAATCTGACATATTAAATCTCAAAGATAATTTCTTACCAAAAGGCTTAACCCCTTTAGAAGATTTATTTGACTCAAATGATGTTGCTAGAAAACCCATAATGGAGCCACTTAGGTCTGATATTGAGGAATGTAACATAGGCACAGGGTTAAAACCTAAGATGATCAAACTTTCCAAAGCTTTACCTCAACAAGAAAACGAAAAATGCATAGCTCTTTTTAAGGAATTTCAGGATGTTTTTTCATGGAGTTATGAGGACTTAAAATCCTGTGACACCAGCATAATTCAACATAAAATCCCTATAAAATAAGACCAAAAGCCTTTTAAACAAAATTTAAGAAGGATCAACCCTATTTTTATGCCTTTAATTGAAAAAGAGGTAAAATGAATGTACGATGCACAGATAATTACACCAATTAGATATTCTAATTGGGTTTCTAATCTAGTTCCCACCAGAAAAAAGACAGGAGAAATTAGATTATGTGTTGATTTTAGGAATCTAAACAAAGTATCCTTAAAAAATAATTATCCTTTACCAAAGATGGATCAAATTTTACAAAGGGTATTTGTTTCTTCTAGGATTTCACTTTTAGATGGATTTTCAGTGTATAACCAAATTTTAGTCCAACCAGAGGATCAAGCCAAAACAGTTTTTACTACTCCATGGGGCACTTTTATGTATGTAAAAATGCCTTTTGGTTTAATGAATGCAGGGGCTACTTATCAAAGAGCTACCGATATAGCTTTTGCAAAGGAAATTCATGAATTATTAGTGATTTATTTAGATGACATTACTATATTTTCTAAAACTGATAATGAACACTTGGATCATCTTAGACAAGTCTTTATTAAATGCAGAAAGTTTGGCATCTCCCTAAAACCTAAGAAAACTTTATTTGGATTAGAATAAGGTAAGTTATTAGGACACATTATATCTAAGGAAGGAATTAGAATAGATCCTGCCAGAATAGAGGCCATTCTTAATATTAGTCCTCCTAGGAACATAAAATAGTTACAAGCTTTTCTAGGTAAAATTAACTTTTTAAGAAGATTCATCTCCAATTTAGCTGAAATAATTAGAGAACTAAATAATATGCTGAAAAAAGATTCAGTCCTTAAATGGAATATTGAGGCCAAAAAATCATTTGAATCTATCAAACAAGGCTTAACCAAAACCCCAATCCTTATAAGTCCTGACTTTAAAAAGGATTTCATCATTTTCTCCTTTGCTTCAGAACACACCATTGTTGCAGTTTTACTGCAGAAAAATGACCAGGGATCTGAGCAGCCCATAGCTTTCTTTAACAAATCACTTAGAGATGCCACTTTAAAATACAATATAATGGAGAAACAAGCCTTACCTTTGGTAAAGGCCATTAAATATTTCAGAGTATACATTATTTATTCACACGTCATTGCCTATGTTCCAAATGCAGTAGTAAAAGGAATTCTAACACAGAATGGGCTTGATGGTAAAAGAGGAAAGTGGATTGCCACAATTTTGGGAATATGACATAGAGATAAAACCCACTAAACTTATAAAAGGTTAAGGTTTTGCCAAACTCATCGCTGAATCAAATTGTCATGCCCTAATAAATTTTATTGCCCAAGTAGATGATCAGGAAGAAATGGTGACTCCAGAGATCAGTGAAGCCTTTTCAGACTCACCATGGTATGCAAATATCATATTTTTATTACTAAACTTAAAAGCTCATCCTGGATTATCAAGAAAAAAAGCTAGATTCTTAAAACTAAAGGCAGTAAGATTTTGTATTTTAGACAATGTACTTTTTTGGAAAGATTATAGTGGAATTTTATTGAATTGCTTGCTAAAAGAAGAAGCTAACAAAGTTTTATAAGAATTTCATGCAGGTGATTTTGGATGACATCTCTACTGGAATACTACTGCAGACAAAATATTGAGAGCTAGTTTTTACTGGCCTACTTTGTTTTCTGTTGTCAAAAAGCATGAGACTTCCTGTCACAAGTGCCAAATCTTTGAAGTTAAAAGGAAGCTGCTACCCTTGCCCTTAAAACCCATCTCAACAGAAACGCCCTTTCAACAATGGGATCTTGACTTCATTGGTGAAATTCACTCTCCATCCTTAGCTCAACACAAGTGGATTCTGACAGCCACTGACTACTTTACTAAGTGGATAGAAGCCATACCCTCTAGGCAAGCCACTGATATTGTCATTATTTCCTTTTTAGAAAACAACGTACTTTCAAGATTCAGATGCCCCTAAAAGATTATTACTGACAATGCAGCTGCATTCAAATCCAAAAAGATGATTGATTTTTCCCATAAATACCACATTACCCTTGGCCATTCTACTGCATATTACCCTCAAGGTAATGGCCTTGTTGAGTCTTCCAATAAGAGCCTTGTGAACATCATAAATAAATTACTGGAAGATAACAAGAAAACTTGGAACAAGAGGTTACTTAATGCCTGGGCCGATAGACTTACCACCAAAAAATCTATTGGTACATCTCCTTATCAACTTGTCTATGGAATGGATGTTGTTTTTCCATCTTCCTTAGGAGTACCAGTAATGAAAATAATCCAAGAATTACAAGTTGAGATAAATGACATTCAAAGAAGGATTAACCAAACCATTCACTTGCAGCAAACAAGAGAAGAGGTTTATCCTAAGTCTCAAGTTATCCAAGATAAGATAAAGAAAATTTTTGATAAAAAGAGTAAAGAAGATGATTTCTACATTGGTGAAAAAGTTCTAAAGTGGGATTCAAGGAGAGAAGAGACAGGTAAACATGGAAAATTTGATTTTCTATGGAAAGGACCTTATGTTATTTATGGTTACAGAGGCAACAATGCTTTCTTTTTGAAAGAAATGGATGGATCAGATCTGCTAGGTGGACCAGTCAATGGAAGAATGTTGAAGCACTACTACTCTCCAGAGATAACAAATAGTTAGATTTGTTTACTTTTTCCATTGTACATAAACATTGAAGATTTTAGATTGGATTGGATGTTTTCCTAACAAATTTAAAGCCTGAAGAGAAGGCCCTAAGCTTTGAGAGGTAAAATTTCATAAGTATGAAATAACTGCAGAGATCATAAGACATTTTCAAGGTCATCACAGTCAAAATTAAAAGGCTACTAGTCTTAAATTTCTTAACATTTCACTAGGAAATGACATCCCCTTGTGGAGCCACTGTTAGGGTCCTATAATAATAGGGTTCATAATTTTTGAATTGACTATGATTAGTCTTGTAAATATGTACATACCTTGCTTTCTGCAAGTTGTTTTCCCATATTTGAAAAAAATAAAAAATGAAAAGAGGATAAAAGTCCTAAAAGAAAGATCAAAGGACATAGAAAAGAAAAAGGTCAAAAAGAATAAAAAATGGACCCCAAAAGAAAAAAGAGATAAGAATAAGACATGAAAGTGAGCAAGTCAAAATGCCACTACTATTTACTTTTACTGCAAAAATAATGATTATGTGCAGATTGTTTAAAATTCCATAATCCATGATGAGTTAAATAGTTTAATCTTAACTTTTCATGTTTTAGATAGAGAATAAAGATATTTCAAACAATTTAAACTTGACAAATCAGCAGATAATTAGAGAATAAATGAGGAGCTCAACAATTTAATCTGAGCCCTCAGATGAAATAAAGTTAGAATTAGATAGTTTCCTACTTTAAATAGAAAAAATGGATTTAGGGTTGCAAGCTTAAATGCACCCATGCAAATAATGAAAAATTATTAGAATAATTATGGGTAGGTAGAAAGCAGTTGTGCAAGGCATGTAATAAAACATCATCTGGAAAATTACTAATTTCCCCTCCCCCATAATGTTCCAGTATTCAAAGCCTTCAGTTAAAGAGGCTCAGAGCATTTCTCTGACTTCTGTTGGGACCAGACCCAAGGCTTAGTGAGTGATTGGTAAAAGTACTGGATTCACTTCATAAAATCCCATTTCCTCAACATATTCACCCTTTTCCAAAAATATAATCCCTTTTTCTAAGTTAAAATACCTTTTTGCTTAGAAAAAAGTAAAAACCCCTCTGAATTAATCTCATTTTATGAAAAAAAACATTCAAAAAACCAATCAAATGATATTTATCCTAAGTTTAAGTGTAAATATTTAAATGGGACAATCATTGTACTCAAAATTTTATATTACACATTTCTTAGTTTATTTATATGCATTCCGCTCTTTCATTTCATATTAACTCTAACATATGTATTAAATCCTTTATAACTACCCCTTCCCATAGATATATTAATTTCTTTATTTTAAAATATCCCAAACCCACTATTTTAACATTTAACATATGGTTTAAATACCCATGTGGTAAAAATTACCCCGCCTATCCCCCAAAGGTTAAACATGTTATATGTAATAAAACCCGCCTTCATAAAACACATAAATGTCATTCATTTACTATGTAAACACATACCCGCCTATCATATTAATACATAGGGTTTTATGTTTAAAACTACATTTTAAACGTTTAAACTTAACCCTGACGCATATAATTACCTCGGCCCCATGCCCCACATACCAAGCAACTCTATCAACCGATCTCCGTTGTTCGCATACCTTCCTCCAAATCCAACGAACCAAATTCGATATCACAAATTAATAGTGCTAACGTTTATCATTTTAAGATTTGCGAAATAGGTTGTTTTACTCTATTATCTCTCCTCCACACGACGCCAAATTATTGGATCACATTTGATCCAAATAAATTGTTTACCACTTACAACCCATGTGATAACCACTAATGGTTTTCTCCTCCTACTGGCGTTAAAACCACCTATCCTCTGATTTGACCGCCATTCAATGTTGATACTGTTTAACCTTAAATTCGCTATAAAAGCTTCATATGTATGAACTTAAACCATTTTTATGCGTTTTAAATTGTCTTCAACTGAAGAAAAGCTAGCATTTCTCCTATTTTCACGCTCAAAGAACCAAAACCCACTTCAACTATTGCTGAGACCACCAAAAGACTCAAATCTACTTCCAAAGAACTTCAACATCCTCAGAAAGCTCCCCGATGCCTCAGAAACATTTTTCAAAGATCAAATACCTGCAAAAACAGGTATTTTTCGAAGAAAATAACCTTCCCTTCATTTGAAAGAACCAATTTTCTGATAAATTGAGCCTTGTAAAGCTATTTGCCCACCGAAAGACCCTTATTTTTGCCTTAAAAGAACGGATTTGCCGCCAAACCCTGATAAAATTATAATTTTGATACTGCAATTTGTTTTTAAATCAAAATTGAAGTAATTTTAACCTTTTATAGACTTTAAAGACCCTTTGATTGACTAGAGAAACCCTTTGCAAATATGCAGAATCCTTCTGTGCCTAAATTGAACCATTTTTAGTCCAGGTTATCCAAGAAAAGTATCAAAACCCTTGTTATACCAATTTCTGAGTTTTTAAAAGAGTTTGAAAAGCAAGTTTGAAACCAATTTGAAGGTTTAAACAAAAAAGAAAAGACATTTTGTGCCTATTACTATTCAATATACCTCTGTCACACCAAAATACCTTCTGTAAACAGTTTAAGCTTACAGAAGAGTAAAAAAAATGCCTAAATACAGAGTTTTAAGCATCCAGAAGGTCTAAAATGTTAAAATCTAACCCAGCAATGACTTCCAAAACCATTATTGTTGTAAACCCTCTACAACCTTCTGTTGTAGATATTGAGCATACACCCTTAGATGATGTTGATTACAAAATAGTTGATCCAGTGATAGAATTTAATCTTCTAGACCTCCACTCCTGGAGTCTAGAAAAATCCTTAGATCATGGAGATGAAGTACAGATTTGGGAGTCCAATTTACCCAAGTATGTAGTTCCACATACTCATCAGTGTCCAGAATTCATTAGGTTGTGTCAAACCTATTATTCACCTGACCAAAGAGCTATGGTAGATGCTAATAAAGAAGTATGGTTCACTATTATTGCAGAGTCTATAAACCTAATGCATCAGCTGAAACCAGATCCCAATGCAGTTCCCTTATCCATAGAAGCACTCACAATTTTTTACATTTGTCTGGACTTTCCTAAAAGGTTTCAAATCTTCCAATCATTCATGCCTGCATATGTTGAAATCCAAAATATAAACCCTCCTTATTCTACTTCCAAATTTCCTGAAGGGTTAAGGCATGTCATTTCTACGTTATCCTTTATCCTAGGTTATTTTACTGATGAGCATACAGAAGAGTCAATTCTTGGTTTTCTATCTAACTTTGTGCCTGGTCAGCCTCCTTCTGTCATTTACAATTATGCTGAATACATAGTTGATAATATCCTTGATCAGCTTGTGAAATTTCCCACTAAAGGAGTTTTCTTATATTCATCCTTCCTCTTTCACATGTTCCTTTATTTCCAAGAAAATAAGTTCCCAATAAACCTTCAGAAATTGGATGTAGAAGGGAATCCACTATCAGTCATCTTTTGGACATCTCTAATCAGAAAAGAATCAACAGAATTCACTTATGTGGATTTTATAGATTATTTTTTTCATCCATTGATAAACATGTTGACAAACAGTGTACAACCAAGATTCAGTAATGAGATAAAAAAAAAAGTGTTACAACTGTCAGAACAAAGTAGAACTGGAGATTGGTACCTCTACCAAAATCATACATAAATCAGAGTTTTTGGGTCAAATATTTTACCCTATACACTACCAAAATACTTGCTAGTGAGAGTTTTTTCCTTCGAGTACATAAGGCAAATTCTCAATTCAAATTCAATCAACTTCTTGGTTGCCAAAAAGAAAACTCAATTCAAGTTGAAGAACCACGTAGGACCTTTCATTTGCAATCACAGAGATACAGGAATAGAGGCAGCAAAACAGTTGTTGGAATACAAATTTGAAGAAAGTTTCTTATGGAATTATGATCCTTAGGGAATACTCAGTAAAATGAGGGTAAAATGAAAATTTACCCCTTATATCCATGATAAAGGCCTAATATTGAACAATTTGTTAATCAAATAGAGTGGCTAGAAAATACCTTGATAGAAGCAGTTAAACAGGGTGATACTAGTCACACCTTGAAAACTGTAAATCAAGAAGATAAAGCTACTAAGAGAATCAGGGAAGAAGGTACCTACACTACTGAAACAACAACAGAGACTAGGTTTAAACTCAGATATAATAAGAATCCTAAGCTTGATCCACTTGATAAAGAAAAAGAGACCATTGTAGTAGAAGATACAAATGTTCCAGAGACAAAAAATGAGCCAACCATAGATATTATAAATGAAGAGCATCCTGCTACTTCAAACACAGGTAATTGAGAAACAAAAAGTTATGGAGGCATCGAGGTGTGTGAGGGCATGTTTGAAGGTATCATTTTGGAAATGAATGGGAGCACTTGGACTTAAAAATTGGACCATTGGAAGTTACCTTTTAGGTGTTATCCATGTCGACAAGTTGGGCATTTAGCACAGGATTGTCCAAATCCTAATCGATCGCGCCCTCAATTTAAAGAAGTTTGGAAGAAAAAATCCAATAATACGCCCAACACTCATGTAATCGGTCAGAGTTCGGCTCCTCCTGATAACACTTTGGTTGTACCAAACTAGGAGGTTTCCCCTCCTCTTAACAAAACCAGCGTTGAGCAGAGGATGGATGAGAAGGAAGCCTCCTCTTCTGTCAAAGGTATGCCCTATGGAGGTTCTTCATATCCTTTAATTTCCACTGTCCGACCTCCTGTTAATGATTTATTGAATAGCGGAGTTTCGGCTCCTGGCCCTGCATTGTCTCCCCCTCCTCCTCTTGAGCCCTCTCTCCACAATGTGGTCCCCTCTCGTCCTCCCTCACCTCTGTCCTCCTTGAGGGACTCCATCATCCCTCTGTGCCCGCATTTATCCCCGATCCCTTACACTGCAAAACTCCGCTCCCGCACCTCCTCTCGCATTAGTCTTGATCTTTCAATTAAAGGTGGTCTTGCCATAGAGACTTCTCCTAAGATCACTCTTGGGAGAAAATTTGCATTGTCAAAAGCTCATAATCAAGCCGCTTTGGACATAAACTCAGGCAAATAGAAAACAATCCATCGGGCACTTAGAGCAGGAACTGCCCTTAATAAGGGCTTAAAATGATAATCCTCTCTTTTAACACTAGGGGTCTTGGGGGCACCCCTTCCCAGCTTGCCCTCAAAAGGTTGTGCTGCTCTGTCATACTTAATCTTTAAAGGTTGTGAAATGTGATCTGCACAAATTTCAAATCGCAACTTTTATACGATAAAGTTTTGGATGTATATTATAAGTTTCGTGCGATGAGATATGCGAAAAACTTAAACTGGACGCGGTTGCGAAATATTTTATATTATCTGATTTATCTGTATGTCGGGTCCACGGGTATCGCGACTTATATCATTTTCTTCTTATGGCTTTGTTGATTATTTAAAATGCGATGCGAAAAAGGAATGATGAAAAGGTAATTTTGATATTTTTACAAAGTTCTTTTTTAATTGTTTACTTTAGAAAGGCTTCGAGCGCATTTCACATTTCACATATCTTATGTTTTACAATTCTTTTTTGAAATAAGATATGTAAAATGTGATGCGCTTTATAAAGAAAAACAGAAATTTTATTTTCTAAGTTTTTTTTTTTTAGGAAATAAAAAGAATTTCCACTTTTATTTTTAAAGGGTCCCTATTTATAAAAATAAATGGGGGGGTTGTATAGCACAACAATTGGCGATTCACTTGGATGAACCGGATGTCTCTGATAAAAATTTTAAAAATTCTGAACCTTTTTGAAAACAAAAATAGTTAAAGGAAGGAAATTTCAAATAAATAATATCTTTGTCAAACAATGAAAATTTCTTTTATTCACTATTCATGAGAATTCCTCTATAAAGATATAAGTACGAAAATATATATCAATCCTTCCTTAGTTTAAAAAGGATAAAGTAAATAACCTTTGCGGATCAACTTTATATAAATTTACTCTTTTTATCACAAATAGAGCCTCTGTTCCAATAGGTAATTTTAAGCTTTAGGCAGGGTTACCTTTTACCCAGCTATGATCCATTTTTCCATCCAGTATTTCTTATAATTTTCATAAGTAAATTCTAATTTATGAAAAAAAATTTCTTATATATTTTTTATCTGCTTAAAAGCCATTGTCTTGGCTTGGTAACTAAATGATGACAATGCCATTCACAAATAGTAATTAAACTGATCAAGCTGGCTCTTGATGAGACCCCTTGTCTATATGATATAATCTCAAGTCATTACATTGTTTTGGTAGACAGTATTAGTAATGCCAGTTTAAATATTTCTTTATGAACATGGTAAACAAGCTCGTGATGAGACTTATTATCTTTTAAGCTTTTCTTCAAATCATCTCTTTTTATTTTCTTTTGAATTCTTTTTGAAAGTTTATAAGATTTTCTGGATGGGATGAATCATAGGTCCTTTTAAGATATTAGATGATAATGTTGAGTTTTAAATTGCCTTTCTGCAAGAAGGTTTTTTTACTATATTAAAGTTTCTTTTCTGGACTAATAAAAGAATATTCACGCTATATAAAAATGAGAGTTCATCAAAACAAATAAATGTTTTATTGAAATTCCATTTTTTAGAAAGATAGAATCAATCTGTCTCTCTAAATCTTTCGATTTTCCTTCTTTAACATTTTTATTTTTTATAAGTAAAAAGAAAAATCAAAAGAAAGTTATCTGAGGCTTGTTTTGAAAGACCAACTATCAATACTAATCAAGATTTTATTTTTGCAAGAAAAAACAAAAGATCTTAATATACAAAGATAGAAGGGGTTACCTCCTACGAGAAATATTTTTTCAAAATTTGTCCATTAATAGGCAAAGAATCCTTTTTTCCTATTAAATCTTGCAACAGAAGTGTTGATGGGCCTATTTCTTCAATTATTTGAAATGGACTGAGCTAGAGTTTTTGAAACTTTGTGTGTTTACCCTTTTCCTCATGAATTTTGTCCCACTTCAATACCAAATCACCAATTTGGAAATTATTTGGACTAGCAGAAGTTGAATCAAATGAAGCTTTTATTATTTTTTGATGATGTATATGAGTTTGTTTGGCTTTTTCTCTTTCTTCTTCCAATTTAAGAATTTGATCTTGTCTAAGTTGAAGGGAAGAGGAAGGATTCTCTTCAATAAATTGTATTAAAACAAATGATGGTATTGTTACATTTGTGGGTAAAATTGCTTCTTTCCCATAAACTAACACAAATGGAGAAGTACCTATTGAAGCTTTGTGAGTGATTCTATCTGCCCAAAGAGCAAATAGTAGTGTTTTATGCCAATTTTTATGATTTTGTTTTACAGTTCGTTTAATGATTCTGATAAGGTTTTTATTTGTAGATTCATCTAATCCATTACCTTACGGGAAATAGTTAGTTGAGTATTTTAGTTTAAAACCTATTTTCAAAGCAAATTCTGTCATGGCATTCCCAGAAAAGTAAGATGCATTATCAAATATTAAAGCTGATGGAAGACCAAACCTGGTGATTATAAACTGATCAATAAAATCTATAATACTTTGTGTATTAACCACCTTTAATGGGATAGCTTCTACCCATTTTGTGAAGTAATCAGTTGCAGTTATAATATACCTGTGATGTTTTGAAAAGTTAGGAGTTATTTCACCTATAATATCTAACCCCCATTGTTCAAATGGTTGTTGGATATTTACTGGTTGTAATGGAAATGCTGCTTTCCTTTCTCTTCCTGCTGCAGTTTGACATACTTTACATTTTCTCGCATATTCATGTGCATCTTTAAATAAAGTTGGCCAATAATAACCAGCATGCAATATTTTATGAGCTGTAGTGTTTCCTCCAAAATGACCTCCAGCTGGTCCATCATGTAATTCCTGCATTACTTTTTCAGCTTCAATTTTTTCTAAACATCTCAATAATACAGAATCATACTTTCTCCTAAATAACACATCATCTATGAGTTGATATTGATTTTCTTTAAGTCTCAGAGCACACTTTGTTGTATATTTGAGATATAATGGAGCATATCCATTTTTCAAGAAAATTTTCAAATCAACATATTGTGATTGTGAATCGTTTAGGCTTACCTCGGACAGTTATATTTCATTCGATTGATCTTCTTCTGTTGGTAGATGAGAGGCTCCGGTTAACATCCTGCAAAGACCTTTTCCTTTAACAATTTTAGCCAGATGTATCTATACGTCATATTCTTGAAGTGTTGTAACCCAATTTTCTCTCTCTTCTCCTAGTTCTCGTTGAACTAAGAATTTCCTTACTGCTGAGTAAGGTACTATTATTTTAGTATGTGTTTTTAGGAGAAAAGGTCTGAAATGTTTCAAAGCTTTAAATACAGCGTAATCTTGTTTTTCCACAGCTGAATAATTAACTCAGCACCCTGAAGGTTAGAACTAAAAAACGCAATCGGTGCTTCAATGTTTTGATTATTTAATTGTGTCGAAACTGCTACGTATGATGTATCAAAAAAAAATGTATATAATACAAATGTTTTAAGAAAATCAAGAGTGGTCAAGGAGGGAGCTTCAATGACGGCTTTTTTTATCAACTCAAAGGAATTTCTTTCTTATTTTCCCCATTTAAAAATTGAATTTTTCTTGATCATTAATTGTAGGGGTAAGATGATTTGGGAAAAATCTGGAACAAACCTCTTTACAAAATTAATTTGTCTTAAAAATGATTGCATCATTTTTTTATTGTGTGGTAGAGGAATGTTTTCAATTTCTTGAATCCTATCAGGATCAATATGGATTCCTTGTTTAGAAACGATGAATCCCAATAATTTACCTTCTAATAAGGCGAAATAACATTTCTTTAGATTCAAGGAAATACTGTATTTTCTGCATCTTTCAAAAATGTTTTTTAGGTGATTAATGTAATTATTTCTATGCCTAGAATAAACAGTAATGTCATCTAAGTATATAACAACTGAGCTATTGATTAATCCTTTGAAAGCTATATCCATAGCACATTGAAATGTAGCACCATCATTAATCAGTCCAAAAGGCATTTTTTGATATGCGTATGTTCCCCACTTTGTTCTGAATATTTTCTTTAATCTATCATCTAGCTGTACCATGATCTGATTGTATCTTGAAAATCCATCAAGAAAAGACATCAACTCAGATCCTGCAATTGATTGTAATATCTGTTCCATGATGGGTAAGGGAAAATTATCTTTCTGACAAGCTTTATTTAAGTTTCTAAAGTCTATGCAAATCCTAATGTCTCTATTCTTTTTTCTAACTGGAACCATGTTTGACACCCATTTCGAATGTCTAACAGGAAAAATGACTTTGGCTTTGAGAATTTGGTTTAATTCAGATTTAATTTGACTTTCTAAATTGGGATGAATTTTTCTCAGTTTTTGTTGAACAGGATTATCATCTGAGATCATAGGTATGGTATGCTAAATTATGGAAGTATCATAAGTCTTAAGATCTGAATAATCCCATGCAAAGATATCTTTATATGTTTTCAGCAATTTAATGAATGACATCCTTTCTTCAGGCTTTAAACCAAGACCTAAGTTGATATTTTGAGGTTTTTCTGGTGTACCAAGATTAATCAATTCAAAATTTAAAGTAGAACTTTGAGTTTTTGAATTGGTTACCTTCTTAAACCTATCTTTCAGATCATAGAGATCTTCCATTTTGACGACAGATTTGGGAATTGAATTAGTATTTGATTTATCTTCAATCTGTAAATTATGTTCATGTTCTTCTATGATCTGACCTTCATAAGCTTTGATAGATGTAAGAAAGTCTACTATATCTGTATCATTATTAAATACTCTCCAATTTCTTATATTTTCAGGAATGGAAGGCCTAAAAATTAATTCAATTGAAAATCTATCTGGACTAAATTCTTCCGCTGGTATGAGTCTAGATGCTACATTAGCAAGTAAATCAGCACTTGCATTTTGTAATCTAGGAACTGTAGAGATATTGAATGCAGTAAAATGGGAAGTAAGATTCTGAGCTAAGGTTTGATAATGTTTTAAATGTCCTGAAATACAATGACTCATATTTCTGATTTGTTTAAAAATTATTTCAGAATCTCCATATACTTTCAAATATCTAACATTCAATTCAATAGCTTTATACAGACCTTGTATCAATGCTTCATATTCAACAATATTATTTGTTCACTGAAACTTGAGTCTACAAGCTAGCATTGTCTTCTCTCCTTGTGGATCAATTAAAACGCAACCTACACCATCTTCTGATTTTGAATCATCAAAGTATAGAGTCCAAAATAAGGATTGTTTTGGAATTTGATTGCTAAGATTAACACATCTAGAAGCATATGTTTGAGAAAAGTTTTCAATTTGAGAAATAGCAGTGTTTATTGAATAAGGTGAACCCTGAGCATTGAATGATCCAAGAAATGATTCAGCTGAATAATTTCCTATGATATTATTGGTGAAGGCTACAGGTTCATTTGCTTCTTCTAGTTCAGTAACTGTATGTTTCATAAATTGTTCACGTTCAATTCTGATTTGATTTGGTTTTCCATTGTATGGTAACCACATGTGTGACCAATCAGTAGCAAAATATCCATGTAACTTTTTAGACCAATCTCTTCTCAAAATAAGACCATAAAATTCAGGGATATCTGCGACCAAGATATTAATTACTTGCAGTACCTTTGGATTAGATGATAACCTAATGGATACTGACAACATTTCTCCAATAAATTCAACTCTTTTTCTATCCAACTGAACTATATGTACAACAGAATTTTGAGGAGTAATATTCAGTTTTGTACATATCGTTCTTGGCATAATGTTTGAAGAAGCTCCTGAATCAATAAGACAGTTATGAACATTTTTGTTGAAAATTTCATAAATAAAAAGTAAAGGAGGAGTGTGTAAAATAGATCTATCACCAATTAAAACCAGATCATTGGGATTTACCTTATTTGTAGCTAATGGAGGTTTTCCTGTGTCTTTGGAAGCTTGTGCTATAATTGGTGGTTGTATAGATTCTACGGGGATTGCCTTGAGTTCTCTAAGCAAAAAAATTTGTTGTTGCTTGAGTTTGGTCATTTCTTGTAATGAAATATTTGCTTTAGTCTTTTTCATATCTTCAATTATATTATATTCCAATGTATCTGAAATTATCAAAGTTTTGGAAGTTGGTTTGGGATCTGGTGGAATAGGATCTGTCTAAATAGTTTTAGATTTTCTAATTGTTGTTTTCTCCTTGGTGGGGAGAGATTTTTTCTTCTGATTTGATATAGTTGAATCAGAAGAAGATTTACTTCTTGTAGAGACGGGCATAGATTCACTTTCTTCCTCTGTGGGAAGAATGAAATCCCATAAACCATTTAATTCAACTTCTTCCTCAGATTCTAACTCTTGTTCAGATGGTGAGGGATCTTCAGTATCTTGATCAGATTCAGCATTTGAAATTACATTTGGAGGTTGAGATGTTGAATAAGGATTTCTCTTAAATGGGCGAACTGATTTTTTAGGGGTTGAGGTTTCAACGACCTGTTTCTTTATTTCAATCATATCATTTGACATAGTCTTTAATACTTTTTTAAGACCTTCAAGATCAAATGGATCTTTCGAGACCTTGTTTTTTGAATCTTGACTTAATGTCACCTTCTTGGATTTCCTGTCTTCTATTTCTGAACGTTTTCTAATGCTAAAATTATTTTCTCTACAGCAAGAGCTTCTTTCATGTTTTCTAAAAGGGTGGCTTCACCAGCTCTATCTACAAAAATAACTATATTAGAAGGAAAAGAAGAGACATACCATTCTATTTGTACATCAACAATAGGTTTGGAAGCAAATGGAATTTTGTTTAATAACTTGCTCAATCTGGAGTTGAAATATTTGATCCTTTCCCTTGAATTTGTTTTAAGATCGGAAATATCATTGATTAGGGATGAAATAGTTCTATCATCTCCAAATTTTGCAAGGAAAACTTGTTCAAAATTTTCCCAATCAGCAATAGATCCTGCTGGAAGTGAAAAATACCAGGATCCTGCAGATCCTTGTAAAGTATAAGGAAACAATCTACCTACAATATCTTCATGAGCAACTCCATTTAGATTCATGGCTAACATAAAATTATTGATATGTTATTCAACAGGAAGACCATCATCTGGATTATATTTAGGTAACCATTTTTCTAGATGATCCAGAAGAGGATTTGGATTTGCTATTAATACAACACCAGGATTTGTCTAAGGTCGATTAGCCATAATTGGATTTGAACTTTGTGAAGATATAGAAGTA
This sequence comes from Pinus albicaulis, assembly GCA_034641835.2. Taxonomy (NCBI): domain Eukaryota; kingdom Viridiplantae; phylum Streptophyta; class Pinopsida; order Pinales; family Pinaceae; genus Pinus; species Pinus albicaulis. The sequence goes on from CM076570.1 coordinate 951,554,804, forward strand.
GATCCTAAGTAGGGGGAATGAATGAAGAAATTACAACTGGAACAGTACTACTTGTAACAACACTGATTGTTTGAGTAGAAGAAATGAAAAACTGAGAAGATGGAGATTGAATCAGAGGATGTGAAGAAGAAACTGAAGGGAAGTTTGATGTGACTCCACTTGTGTCTGACTTAGATCTGGATATAGGAAATTTTTTGCAAAATGATTCAATTGGAAATTAAAAAGGTGGAATTCCAAGGTTCTCACTCCTATATCTAGTTAATATACCAGTTTCTCTAAATAGAGAAGTAACACTTTCCTCAGAAGCTTCTAGGTTAACAGGATTTTTAGCAGAAATAGATATTCCTTCTAATTTTTGAATTAAAGACTAAACTTTGGGAGACTCAGGAGTAAATTCTAAAACAGATGATTGTCGAGATACTTCAGGAGATGATGGAAAGGTTTCTACTATTTCCGATTTCTGAGTTGGTGATCTAGAGTGTGATCGGGAAGTTGTAGAATGCTTTTGGGGAGATCGACTCTTATGAGGGCTTCTAGTCTGAGGTTTAGAATTATATGCCATTCATAGTCACCCTCCTTCTAGCGCCAAAAATTTTGAGGCCTCAGAAATCTGTTGCAACAACAAGGGGAATAACCACCCAGTCCGCACCTTAAGACAACTCCTTTTCCATTTGGAATAGTGGCTTTGACTGGATATGATGGGACTAGTTTCCCAGATTTGGGTTTTTTGTTTGATTGTTGGGTTTCCCTCAAAAGATTTTGCATAAATAATTACTGAAAACTAAAAAAAATTATTCTAAAATGAAAAACTTTAAATTTAAGCCTAATTTAATCTAACCCGGGATATACTATTTTGATGCGATCTAAAATGATATCTATTCAGTTTGTGATGATGAAAATTATCACAGATTTAATAGAATTATTACTTTGTAAGATGATTCTCTTGAAAAAATAGTTAATCAAAATAAAATGAGAAATATATCACATATATCTGATGATCATATATAAAACATATCAATTTATACCTTTATATTGTACAATAGTGCAACTGATATTTCAAATAAAAAAACAATAAATTTCATATATAATTCATGAAAGCTAAATTCATCACTAATATTCCAAAACAGATTTAGCATACATGATAATAGTACCAGATGTGTACTGCTCTATTCGTCTGACCAGTGATAATAGGCCACATTCAACTCTTCTACCAATAAGTTTTTCAAAGAATACAAAAGTGCATCAACATTTATCAACAAAATGATATATATAACTGAAAAGGCCATGTTCCATTACTTTATCAAGGAATTCACAAAATTACTTACAATTAAGCATTCTTTGCAAATGTTTTTAATAAAATTCTGGACCCTTCTCTAAATGCATGAGAAGGGTTTAAATACTAAACTAGCTACAAACTAAAATTAAATTATTACAAAAATGTAGAGGAGGTTTCAAACAACCTTCTTCTAAAAACTTAACTTAAACAATAATCTAGGAACTTTGAACTAACAATCCTATCTTTGTGAATCATGCCTTTCTTTCTGAGTGTGATCACGAAGTTGACAAATATCTAGCATTGCTTTAAGCTGAGCTAGCTGTGATATCCGTGACCAAATCTGTCCCTTGAAAATAGCATTTGAAATTACTGACTGAGATATTCTTGTTGAATCTGTAAGAGACTGAAGAGTTTGATATTGATGGTAAGGTTTGATCAGAAAATTCTAGTAATTTTCCTGATCAAAATTATCAAATTTTTTGATCAATTCCTCTTGTGTATCTGCTCTCTGTCTCCACTTTAATTCTACTTCCTTTGTTCCTGAAAACACATCAGACATGTTTTCTTTAAGAAGTTTTGTTTTAAATATTTGATCACATATAGACTAAATAATCTCATTTGATTTCTTGGATGTCTTGGTTGCTGCTTTCTCTGCTTGATTAATTTGTGTTCTCCATTCTATGAATAACAATTCTCTGTGTAGCTTATCCATTTGTGGTAGATTAGCTTGTTTTCTTGTGTCTGAAATTTGCCACTGAATGTGTTCTTCAATTTTCTTTTCAAGTCTTTCACATTTCAATTTATGAATTTCTATTTGTTGAATCATTATCTTATTGGAATCACAATAAGAATCAATCATGGAAGCTTGGTGACAAAACATTCTTGTTCTTTCTTTAACATAGTATTTACATCAAGTGCTTCTTTGATGAATTGTTCTAACTGTGGTTGACTCTGTAATTTAGCTATTGCTTTTTCCAGATGTGTTTGCTTTTCATTAAGATCTGTGTGAAACTTCAATTTGAGGTCTTCAATATCTTCATGAAATTGAGTTGTGCTTATTTTGATCTGCTCAATGGACTTGGATTTCTCTTCGTTTAGCAACTGTTCTAATTCTTGTACTTTGGCTTCCTTTTGTTTCAACAATATTCTAACCTCAGTAGCTTTATCAATAGTAGCGGTGGCAATCCCCCTGCATATTGTGATAACTTTGTTAGATGTTTAGTGGGATCGTCTGAGGAATCCTTCCAAAGTACATCAACTGATTCATTTGTTGGTTTTGGAGTTGTTTCATCAATCCTTCTTCTTTTATTCCTTTTAACCACAGCTTTGTAGCTAGGACTGTAGAAAATGTCTAATGAAGGAATATCTTCAATCTGCAAAACTATCTGATCTGTAGGGTAGGCCAGTATGATTTCTTTGTCATGAACCTGCTGGAATTATTTGTAACGGATTAACAGTTTCAACTATTTTCTGTGAAGGTTCTGGTGTTTGAAAACTTGATGTCAGATCAATATTGGGATTTTCTTTTGAAGTCTTTATTGCTTGAGAAAATTCTTCCCATTCATTCACCAGGTCTCTCACTTGAGAGGGTTTGGATTGATCCAACATGTTATGAGTATGTTGAACTATTTCCAAATTTGATTTTGTCCCATTGTTGTTTGTTTTCTCCAGCACTTCTAGCTTTTGAAGAATTTGGTCAATTTCTGAATTTTCTTTCTTCGATTCGGATTCCTCAAATTGATTTGAATTATCAGACTGTTGTTGTGATTGACCTGATTCATTTTCAGATACCTCTTTCATTTCATCATCTATACTAACACTCGGAGTGTGTTTTTCATCTCCAATAGTTAACAGTTTCAAAGGAACCTTTTCTAGTCTGTTTTTTCTATATGTTTGAAAAGCTTCAGCATCTTCTTGACTTAATTGACTAGAAACATATTTGATAACATCAGAGAAATTTTCCATGCCTTGGAAGAAATCATCAAATTTATCTTCTTCCTTTAGAAAAGGCTTCATTTTTGGTTCTGTGATATAATTTTTAATCACATCGTTGGGATCATATAATCTTCCTGGCATAAATGCCAATCTCAACAACTGAATCTTAGGAACTTCTTTGTATGTATGGCCAATATTAGCCAGAGCAAAGGTGCCGCACTGTAGAGGGAAAGTAGGCCAAATAGTATTTTTACCATCTTTTAACTGCTTTGTGATATTGTTGACAAGCTAATATGCTATTTCTTTTGCAAGTAATTTGTCTGGAACATAATAAGGTAAAACATGGGGAGAAGCATAACTCCAAAATACTCTAATATATGTGAACTTTTCTTTCGCAAACCATCTTGCTACGGGAAGAATATCTACATTAGCTTCTTCAGAAACCCTTGGAGCCTTTTTGTTGAAAATCATTTGATGCATGGGCAATATGACTCCGTAGCAATTTTATAGAAGTGTAAGTGGAACTCAGAATCCCAGAGTTCTCTATGGTAGATATGAATCGGGGTAGGGTTTTTGGTGGTCCATTTCCAACCCATGGTAGGAAAATTAGAAGTAAAACAAATGACATCCATGACATAAGCAGACATATAAAATGGAGGTATTTCTCTGAGTGAAACACTTCTTTTATTCCTATATTCAATGATATGTTGGCTAGGAAATTGGATAGAATGTCTGCCCAATTTAGGATAGAGGAATTGATGATTGCGTCAATTAAGGAAGCCCAATCTCTTGAAAATCTAGTACTATCAAGTTTGGAAAATATTCTACACAACATACCAGCGGCATAACAATAAGGATTGGGAATTTGTGCAATTGGGTATGTACCAGACTTGTCTTGTTTCAATTTCCCTTCATTGTCCTTCCATTCATAGATGACTTTGATAAGATCTGGATGTTTTGCTTTGAAAGTCTGCACATACTTATTGTCGTATCTCTGTTGTGGGGTTGGTAGATGATACATCGCTGCTAAATCCTCTGCTTTGAAAGAACCCCTAATCTCTCCTCTTGAATTCTTGAAAATTCTATCTTCAATGTTTAAGTGGTCAATTGCCCACTTAACCATGTTTGTATAAGGAAGAATCTTTGGTCTCGCTGCTATTCTGTGAATGTGCGAGCATGCAACATCGAAAATGGTTGCATCATAGGTCGAATCAGTGCCTGTAGTAGAAACTTTGTCTATCACCCTTGGTCCTTCATCTTTGAAGAGTTTGTACATTGCCTCCTATGACGAACTACCACGGTCTTTGTTGCAGACGGTGTTTGAGAATAATGAAAACATATCTGCATCTTCTGTGGAAGATGTTTGAGAAACTTCCTTGCCTCTTTTGCTCATTTTGAACTTCTTCAACCAAATAATTGACTTCCTGAGATCAGAGCAAATTTAGCATATAAGGAGTCTCATAAGAGTAAATCAATCATTTATTTCTAATGCACGCTAGAAGATGTCAATCTATGAATCATCTTTCATAATTCCTAATTTAATACATCACATGGCCTCGCACGTAAGATCTAGCAATCATTTTTTTAAAGCCGTTAAGATATTAAATTTCATTTGATATGACATAAGTTGTTTTCACACGCTGAATTCATTTAATACGCATTTTGCAATTATTTCTTATAATAGTTCATGATACTTAATCTTTAAAGGTTGCGAAATGCGATCTGCGCAAATCGCAGATAGAAAATTTTACAAGATAAAGTTTTGGATGTATATTATAAGTTGTGCGCGATGTGATATGCGAAAAACTTAAAGTGGACGCGGTCGCAAAAGATTTTATATTATCTAATTTGTCTGTATGTCGAGTCCGCGGGTATCACGACTTATATCATTTGCTTCTTATGACTTTGTTGATTATTTAAAATGCGATGTGAAAAAGGAAGAATGAAAAGGTAATTTTGATATTTTTACAAAGTTCTTTTTTTAATTACTTCCTTTAGAAAGGCTTCGAGCGCACTTCGCATTTCGCGTATCTTATGTTTTAAAATTCTTTTTTGAAATAAGATATGTAAAATGCGATGCGTTTTTTTAAAGAAAAACAGAAATTTTATTTTCTAAGTTTTTTTTTTTTTTTAGGAAATAAAAAGAATTTCCTATTTTATTTTTGAAGGGTCCCTATTTATAATAATAAATGGGGGGGTTGTTGTATAGCACAATAGGTCCTAACAACATAACCATTTCTTGGCTCTAATTGGTAAACTACGGTCCACTTAAGTGTCCAACACACATTGTACTATTCTATCATTGACATTATCAATTCCTAAAGCAAGGAAGGTCTCACTTGAGGAGTGTTGCCAAGGCATTGGATAGGTGGGGAGCTCTACATAGTGAAGTTATCATGTTACGATGTGGTTCTTTCAAGTAACATTCCATATACATTCATTTAACACTATGCAATCCAACAATAATGATAATTTATCGTCTAGATATGATATGAGATTAAATTAGATTTTTGTAATTGATATTGATAGTGGAGAGAGATTCAAGCATTAATATAAATGTGTAGCATAACAACATAACATATGTATACCTAATTGTGGAGCTCATCAATTCAAAGTTGAATATAGCTACTTAGATTGTGATTTAGACTTGGGTAGTTGTTAGGCTTGACAAGAAAATCTTAAGAGTAGGAAGTGAGTTTAGAAATAGGATTTGATCTGTGATTGTGACTAGGATCATCTTTGTGATCATGATCAAGAAGTTCATTTTTTTTAAATAAAAGTGTCAACCTATACCTCCTATTAAAATTTCAAAATAAATTTCTACCTCATCAATAATGTTTGTGTAATAAATGTCGACCATCAAATCATTTTTCAATCACATTTGTAACATCCATTTTCAACATATCGTTTTGAATCCAAAATTATACTTTTTATAAATAATTTTGACCTAGATTTTGATGGGTGTTTTGACATATATTATATTGGTTTTTTTTTTGGACTAAATACTTTTCAACCAAATTTGCGACCTCTATTTAAAATATGGGTGAATAATAAAGTCACACAATAGGTTGAAAGATATTTTTGTAAGTAATTTCAAGGTCCATTTGATGCATAAAAAAAGGCTTATGGTTGTAGTGATTGCTACATTCTCTTCTACTACTAATTAACCATAAAATTATATGAAGATGATCAAAATCAAGACCATGAAAGAGGAATTGGTGGTCTTTGGTGAAGAGATAAAGAGGTTGTAGATTACCATAGAGGTTGGGCAGCTAAGGAAGCTTTCACCCATTGGTTATAATTGTTCATTAGTTGTTTGTGAGGCATGCTTTAATCTTCCAAGTTATTCCTAGAAAGCATTCAACAAATTGGACTCTTTTTGCCTACACTAAAGAGCATTATAAGGGAAGAAAACCCCGAAGGCATTGTTGAGAAAACTAGGGGAAGATATTATTTATGTCGTAGGGAAGTGGAAGAGAGTGACATTGATATTTGCAGGTTAAATTATATGTGCAATGCTTTGTAATGAGTGGGTTAGACATTCCATGAGATCAATGGTTTGGGTTGACTAAGTGGGAGCCTATATCTTACATTGATTTTCCATAGAGAGCTCATAACTTAACTTTGGGATGGCATCTATAGTGAATGCCTATGACTACGAGGAGGAATGCTCATATGCAACTACTTTCATAGGAACATTATTAGTTAAAAAATAAGTGTCTATGAAATGTGATTGAATATTATTTATTGTAATAAATTTACATGGATTTTGCATGTTATGTGTGGTCAAGTTTTGATTTGAAAGGAGTATATTAGTTCTGTTGTGCTAAGTGTCCTTTCAGTAATAAAAACATGTACAATTTGTCTCCATATGTTTGCTTAAAGAATGAGAATTTTAACCACGAAAATAATATGAATTAGTGAACTTTAAGCATATAAATAAACCTTAAAAACACTGAACAATAGTGCGTAACAGAGAAAAACATTCACACATAAATTTTACACAGTAGGCATGATGAAGCAGTTCAACCCTTCTAGGCTACATCTGTTGGTCCAGCTCCCAATGGCATGTCCCTCTTTGTCATTATGCTCAAAATTGTAAATTACATAATTTTGTAGACCTCTACTAGCTATTTTCTCCGCACCAATGCCTCTAGAATGCTTAAATTAGTCTAGGTAGACTCTTGTTTCACCAAAATTGGTCGAAAATTGACCTCCTAATGCATTTTTCCCAATGATAGCTAGAAAATCTCCACTAAATGTAAAGGCAGGCAGTTAACTTAAGTTAAATTTAATACAAACCCTAAATATAGGGCGATGCCATTAATTTCGGCCAGTTGAAAATCATGTACTAACTGTGGCATTTAAAACTTGGGTGGTTGGGTGGCCACATGCTGACCCAAACCACATAGTATTCGCAACCGCTGCAGAACCCCATGCAGAATCTATGCTACAACGTTATGGTAAAGTAAAGACCTCATTTAGTTAGTTAAGAATGCAACCGCCAAAGGTTTGTGATTATGAATCAATTTTCATGACATAGGTAGAGTTTTATGATGCGGTTAGGGTGGAGGTCACGGTTCTGGGCACAAGGTTACATGATAGAGGGGCTGGCCCTTTAAGGCTGGCCTCCCAAACCCTCAACGCATAATAACATTCAAATAGTAATGGCGCCCTATAGGGGTAAGAAACACCCCGCAGGTAGATTGGTCAAGCCCTTCGTACCCATACCTGAGGTTTTGAGTTCAATTCCTGTAGCCTCAACAAATTTTTAATAGACCATCCTGAGGACATGTGGCAGCCTGCGGGCTTGCCAAATGTCGCTCAACCATTGGCCCACCAATAATCTCATCAACGGCCCAAATTCCTCCATCCATCAACATCCAACGTCCCAGATTGAGCCACGTGGCATGATTCTATTGGTTGAATAAAAATGGAATATTCCAAGTATATACCTACTGACTATACCTGCATGCTGACTAGGCATCTAGTCACCAAAATTTTGTTGTTTTGGAAATCGAACAGAACGTGATATCTTCCTCATACGACATTGGTTTTTCGAACCATTCGTGGTGTCGGAATTGCAACAATGAGACCTTTCTGGTCACTTAGGTTCGGGCCTGTTTCGAGCACTTTCATTTTTGAGCATAAGACTTGATCTCCTAATCACACCTCCCCATTAAGAAGCTTTTGGACCCCAAAAGACTTTAATCACCTGTTCAAAAGATGAGGGAACAACTCCCTCACCTTTTCCACTTCCATCCATCTTGCCTTACTTGGTTTGCTACCCTTGAGCCCAATCCAAAGATAATCGACACTTCCCCTTTTAGAAGTGTGTGTCCTCCTGTCAAGGATGGAATCCTCCTTGAGCTCGTCCAGAAATTCTGGTGAGAAATCTTCTATTGATGGCAGCTGAATGTCACTCCCTTGATCATCAATCAATGGAGGCTCATACAAACGTAAATTCTCCACATTGACAACAGAATACATTTGCATATATAAAGGCAAGTCAAGTTGAAATGCATTATTACCAACTTGTTTAATAATCTTGAATGGACCATAACGAATAGACTCGAGCTTTTTACCTTCTCCTTGCATCCTTTCTTTGCTTCTGTGCAACCATACTTTGTCTCCTTTGTCTTTTATTCCCACCAAACAAGAGTTTCACCTTCCATCCTCAATGAAGCTAGTTGGGTTTTGGTGTCATCATCATGAAGGTTCTGAATTCTCAAATAAACCTCCAATTTCCTAATCCAATTATCAAGCTTTTCTGCATTGAATTCACCATTAAACATTAGCAATTCAAACTTAACATCAAGTTTTAGAAAAGGAATTTTACCAGTGTTCTTTGAATTTTGTGACTGGTGCACTAAAGATGAAGTAGAGGATGATGATGATGAGGGTGAGGATGGTGACCATCCACTGCCTCTATTTCCTCCATTTCCCTTCTTTGATTTATCTTCATCATTGTGACCTCCTGATGATCCCTAACCTTCCTTGTGAATTTTGGATCCTTCTCCTTCTATTCTTTCATTCCTTTCTTGATAAAGGACTCTCGCCATTTCAATCATGTCAAGGAATGCTTTCCTGAACACTCTTTCTTCCTCTTTGGGATCCACCTATTCATGGGTTTCTTTTGGTCCTGGAGGCATGCTTGATGCTACTTCTACTTCTCTTGGAGGTGAACTAGGTGGTGGAGAATGTGGCAATCTTGCCCTCCTTTGTTGTGGATCACTTTGAGAACCTCTTGCTTCCACCAATTTGCCTTCTCCGCATTTAAGCTTGAGCCTAGTAAGCATGAAAACCCTTGCAAACAGTTAACAAATTCTTGCATATAAAAAACACTAGAGATAAAACTCTAGCTCTGGTACCAACTTGATCTGAAAGGAGTGTATTAGTTCTATTGTGCTAAGTGTCCTTTCAGTAATAAAAACATGTACAATTTGTCTCCATATGTTTGCTTAAGGAATGAGAATTTTAACCATGAAAATTAGATGAATTAGTGAACTTTAAGCATATAAATAAGCCTTAAAAACATTGAAAAATAATGCATAACAGAGAAAAACATTCACACATAAGTTTTACATAGTAGGCATGATGAAGCAACTCACCCCTCTTGGGCTACATCTACTGGTCCAGCTCCCAATGGCATGTCCATCTTTGTCATTATGCTCAAAATTTTAAATTACATATGTTTTCAAACCTCTAATACTCGTTTTCTCTACACCAATGGCTCCAGAATGCTCAAATTAGTCTAGGTAGACTCTTGTTTCACCAAAATTGGTTGAAATTTGACCTCCCAATGCATTTTTCCCAATGACAGCTAGAAAAGCTCCACTAAATGTGGAGACAAGCAGTTAACTTAAGTTAAATTTAATACAAATCTTAAAGTTAGGGCACTGCCATTATTTCTCACCATTCAGAAACCATGTACTAACCATGGCATTTAAAACTTGGGTGGTTGGGTGGCCACATGCCGTCCCAAACCACATAGTATCCGCAACCGCTGCGGAACCCCATGAAGAAATTATGGTACATCGTTATGGTAACGTTAACCCCACCGGAGTTAGTGGTTAAGCAACCGCCGGAGCCAGGTATCATGTGAATTGAATCGTCGCAGAGGTAGAGTTTTATGTTGCAGTTAGGGCAAAGGCCGCGGTTCTGGCCGCAAGGTTACATGACAGGGGGGTTGGCCCTTCGGGGATAGCCTCCCAAGCCCTCAACGCATAACTTAATAACATTGAAATAATAGTGGTGCCCTATAGGGGTAAGAAACACCCCGCAGGCGGAATGGTCAAGCCCTTCATGCCCATGCCTGAGGTTTCGGGTCCGATTCCTATAGCCCCAACAAATTTTTAATAGACCATCCTGAGGACACGTGGCGGCCTGCGCGTTTGCCACATGTCACTCAACCATTGGCCCACCAAGAATCTCATCAATGGCCCAAATTCCTCTGTACCATCTAGTGTGGCTCATTTGCAATATCCTTTATTTTTAGTTTTCAAAAATACAAAAAAATAGAAAATTATCAAAATATATGTTAAAGTATAAAGTTTCATGTAATTTAGCATAAAAATGTGATATTCGTTACATTAAGTTTAAATTTTAATACTTTAAGCCTTTGTGGAAGTGGGTCCCAGCACAGAGACTAAATAGCGAGCATGTTATGGAGCGGGATCCAATGATTTATCAGATAAGGAATAAAAGTGTCAACCCACGGGCACTTTCAGTGCGCGGGTTAATGAGGAGGGTGCCTGTGCAGTTGACCATGTTGACTACAAGGTCGATCAGATCAACGGTCAAGATTCACTACAAGGGCATGAACATGACAAGCTCTCCATACCTTGAGACCTCTCGCAGTGACGTAAGCAACCAGTTGGTGACAGCTAGTCCACGCAGTCGGGTTATTTTTAAAGGTATTTTGGCGCATCTTTTCAACATTTAATTCTTAAGCCCGCGCCACCTATTTAAGATGGATTCTTAATTTTTGTAAGGTTATTATTATTATTTTGTATCTGAGGTTTTGTCTGCGCTGTGTCTTTCCCTGTTTTCTATCACCCTGTCGATTGTCTGTCACCCCAAGCTAAACTATAGCCAAGCATCCATCCCTTTCAGGTTGTTCCAGTCACATTCCTCTCATGGACACTGAGAGGGAAATCCAAGATACTATCTGTTCTCTATACCACCTTTCATTTTATCAACAAGTCTATTAAAATGATAAAGCTTCTCCAATTTACACCGCCATGGTTAAAACTGGTGTATTGTCTGCATGCAGTCCAAGAACACACCTTTTTCCCGAATTTGTGTATTGGCTAGTGTCTGTCATGTACCCAGGAAAGTGTTTTGTAATGAATTGTCAAGGAGAAAATGTTCTGGAAGTCTCAGCCCAACTAATTCGTCAAGCTCTGTGTTACCCTTAGTCATAGTCATATGTCCAATTCACTGATGATTCATTGATGGCGCATTATGATAGTCTTGTAGGTCAAGAGTTCAACCAATTCATCTTTTTTCTGAAGCCAGATACAAAGCAGTTTTCACCTGACAGTAAAGAATTCTCCATGGAGGTTTTTGATGTAGAATTCAGACCTGCGCTGAGGTGAATTTCAAAGATTTTTGGAAAAGGCAACAATAGTACAATAGACAAATCAATTCTAGGAATGTTTGCCTTGATGATGAAGCCAGGAGTAGTGCTGGATATCCCTTCTTATTGGCAAGAAGCTGTCAATTCTCATCTTATGAGTTTATCACTGATGGGTTCATTCAGGTTTCCCTCTCTTGTCATTTATCTATTTTTATATCAAAATGTAGAAGAATTCATGCATCTAGGGTTAAATATAATGGATATGAATAAGAAGAGGCAGTCAGTGGTATTTTGGAGAGACATAGTAAGGAAAGAATAGAATGAGGAAGTTTTGTTTGACTTTGCAAGTCATTTTATGTCTACTGCATATATAATTTTGAATGGAATCTCTCCCCCATGCTTCCTGCCAAAGGCTCAAGAATTCTTGCAGCTGAGGATGAATTGTAAGTTTGGTGACTAGTATGTCTTTGAAGATTATTCTGAAATCAGATTGCATGGAGCTGGTGTGGAACCTTATAGGCTTCCAGTATTTGTTCCCATGAGATTATTTGCTTTGGAATTCATTAGGCAAAATTTAATTGTTGATCAAATCCATTTTGTGCCTATGAAGAAAGGTCATATGTTTAAATTGCCAATGATTGTTGGTCCTTTTATAGTTAATATGAGACAAGCAACTGATGAAGTCACTAAGATGTTAGATGAAATGCACCTACTATTAGGAAAGTGGTCTTATGAGCTGCATAGTGTGATTTCTAATAGGAGAATTGAAAATGGGTATTTAGCATTCATTCATGAAAGTAGACCTGATGTAGAAAAGATGGAAAATAAGGGTTTTGCAACTTCTGTGAGCTCAAATTTACAAACTCCTGTCATATTAGAGAAGTCAAATAATAGAGGTAAAGAAGCAGTGATTGATTTATAGGATGAAGAACATAGGACTGAAAAGAGGACAAAGCTCAGTGAGGATTCTGTAGATCCTCAACCTGGTTTCTCACTACAATTAGGAGATGAGAAAAATGTCCCTGCTTCACCAAGAAGGCATGAAAGCACTCAGGAAAAAGTGCCCTTAATTAAAAAAATGTTTGCTCAGACTACAAAAAGAAATCAGAAAATGAAGACAAACATGGAGGCTCAAGCAGAGTACCAGATAGCCCCAGAGCAAACAATACTGCTAAATGTAATGGATCTTGAAAAGAATCAATTTAAAATTTCCCTTTCACATCCCTCTAATATGTCTATTGGTTCATCAAATAATTTTAATACTGTGAATCTAACTGTAGATGTAAAAAAATTCCACTGCTTGACAAATTAAATCTACATATGCAAATAGGTCAGCTGATTGCGAATGACTTAACCAAAACCAATTCAATGGCACTCAAGGCTGAAAAAATTCTTGGAAAAGTTATCAAGCAATTGAAGTTAGAGAAATCAAATTCCAGGGCTTTAACAATTCATAGCGAAGAACTCAAAAAGATTATTGTGAAGATTGGAGTAGATCCCAATGACAGGTTTGTTGTATAGAAGCTTCTGCAAAGTGCTGAATGAGAAATCTTTGTGCTGAAAAAGAAATTGAAATTGCCTATAGGAGAGCACTCCATGGCAGCAGAGGTTGCAGTAGTAGAAAATGAGAAAGAGAAAATTCTTCAGCAACTCTTTCAAAAGGAAGAAGAAATCATTAAATTAAAGCAAACTGCATTATCATTGCAGAATCACATTGAATCTCATACTTGTACTTTTGTTTTTCCATCTGGTAATGAAGATCCAGTAGCAAAAATATCTCAATTGACTATTGAATTGAAGATGGCAGAGAGAGATCGCAAAAAGGCACAAGCTGATTTGGAGACAGCAACAAAGATCATACAAGCCAAAGGGGGGGAAGTCAGTAAATACAGAACAAATTGCCAAACTGCTGATGTTGAGATTAAAAATCTCAAGGAAAAAATGAAGGGAAATATATCCCTAATACAGTCTAAGGATATCATCTAGAATGATATCATTACAAAAATGAAAGCAATTTGGGGTTTTCTGACTGTTGTAGCAGAGGAAAGAAGTATTATCAGAGATTTTGAAGAACAAGTCATGGCAGACAAGCAAAATACAATTAATAGGGTCATTTGGGCAAGAAAATTCATTGATTTTATTGATTCCAAAACTGATCAAGAGTTGGAAGAGAATGAGATTAAAGACAGGATTTTATATGCTATAGAAATTAATAAGATGATTGTCAAAAATGATTGCAGGAAGTCTACAAAGAATAATTTGATTGAACTTAAGGAAGCAGTGAGCCAGTTTGATAATTTATTTGACAAAATAGAAAGAGTAGGTTTACCATCATGTTGGGGTCTTAGAGGTAGTCTTTTATCATGGGATTCTTATGAACCCTTACTGGTGTTGGGAAAAAGAAAGGTAGACAATACTCATGAAAAGACTTAGATTCTTAAAGGAGCAACAATGATCAATTTCCTTCAAATACATTTTTATTTGTTGTGGTTAGTGAAGACTTTATTTACAGAGAGGCCATCATTCAACAAAATCACTACCTTTAGATTGGAATATCACAAGCTGGTTCATTCACCTAAGACAAACATTGAGATATGGAAGAAATGCAAAGCCTGGATGACATATCTACCAAAGGATCCCTCGACTCAAAGAAAGATAAACCAACCAGTCAAGGAAATGCAACAGCAACATCATCAATTCACATTCAGCAAATAGATTAGGATTTATGTTTCATGTTATTTTCCTCTTTTAAAGAGAATGTAATTGTAATAAGACATTTTTGATGACATGTAATATGTAGTTGACGAAGACCTAAGTATTTGAAGCAGCTAGAATTAGTTCCAGTAGTTACAAACTTCTTTGTATTGTATTTAAAGAGATAAACAAGAAAGAGAAAGGTTTTGAGTTTTGGACCTTCAGACTGCAAATTTTGTACTCAGTTTTCAAATCATTAATGAATGAAAAGAAATTTTCTAGCATTTTTTGATATTGATATGTTTTCCAGTTTACATTATGTATTTTTTGTTCTTGAATAAAATGAAGTAATTAAGCTGCAAGTCTCTTTTTACATATGTGAAACTCCTTCATTTTAACTAATCTTCTATCATAAAATTCTTCTGAAGTTTAAAACGATATATATTGTTTATCAACATATCAATTTAGGCTTCCTTTCTTCATATTCTTCTCATCATTCCATTTGATATCAGCAAATAATGGCATTGCAAAGCATTTACTACATTTGAATCTTGAGGGTTTAATAACAAAACATCTGAAGGTGATTAAGCAGAGACCCTTGATCTTAAAATTCTGTGACATACATGTATAAATGTCTTAAGCATTTATTCGTTAATACAGCCAAGGGATTGTCTCTTAAGGTACAACATTTTTGGGGGCCGCTGCCAGGGACGAAGAAGCAAAGTTCTTTCCCTGGGTTTTATTCATATTTTCTTTGGTTGTTCAGAGAGGAGTAAATATCAGTCTGTTTCTTTATTTCATAATTTTGGCATATAAAAGGCCACATACAAGGTCAGATACTTCTTAGCAGAAAGCTCCTATTCTGTCAGATCCTGAAAAGTTGGTTTCTAAAAAAGGCCAGAAATCAAGAACGCTTTCTACACCTGATGCGACAATTCCTGCACTAGGCAGTAGTTCCCATAACCTTTCATCCAAGGATATTTCCCAGAAACTCATTTTCTCGGAACAAGAATCTTTTTCCCCACCTATTCATTTCCAAGAACCAAAGTTAGAAGAACAATCTTTTGAATATGTTTCATTGACATATACAGAAGCTCAGCGTAGTATAGTTTCCATTTCTTCTTCTATTGTTAATAAACCCCTTCCCATATCAGTTGTTTCACCCCATTCATTCACATCTACAACTGATATACAAACCCCACATACTCAAGGAGTAGTTAATCAAGGCATAAACATGGTAGCCCTTGTCCTTGCTTTCTTGATGAATAGATATGCACCATTAAATCTCCCACAACCTATGAATGCAATGCCCAAGGAATACCTTAAGTTGCTTCCTAGATTTACTGGTGAAGATGAAGTAACTGCAGAACAACACTTGCCTTTGTTTTTCACTTTTGCTGAAAATTTAAATGTTGAACATCTTAATGTAGTAATGAGACTTTTTATATAGCCTCTGAATGGAGAGGCATGAAAATGGTTTAAAGGATTTCCGAATGCCTCAATTAATAATTAGGACGAATCAGAAACACAATTCATCTAAATATGGGGTGAAAAGAGAGATCATGGTTATTCATTGATAGAGTTTAATGCTATCAGGAAAAAGTCTAATGAAAACCTGAATGATTTCATTAAAATATTCAACAAATTGTATAATAGTTTGCCTGCAGAAATGAAACCCCCTCCTGTTGGAGCAAGAGTTGTTTTTGCTGGGGCTTTTGTATCATATTTTAGTTTAACTTTGAAAGAGATAAGTTCTGCTTCTCTTGAAAAAATCCAAACAGATGCTTTGGAGATTGAAGC
This sequence comes from Pinus albicaulis, assembly GCA_034641835.2. NCBI lineage: Eukaryota > Viridiplantae > Streptophyta > Pinopsida > Pinales > Pinaceae > Pinus > Pinus albicaulis. Next base: position 951,571,090 of record CM076570.1, read on the forward strand.
AAACATGATTGATGCTGGAAAAACACAAGAAAAGCAGTCAGTTCAAGATAAAGGTAAGGCCAAAGTAGATTCATCACAGGATCAAAGGATTGATGACATGAAAAAGGTTATCAAGAAATTTTCAAATAAATTAGTGAAGATGGAATTGGACAGTAAGAAAACTGCACAACAAAATAGAGGATTTTTCAATCCATAGTTCAGAAAGCAGCCCTTGCAAATTTTCCAAAGGGAAAGAAGAGATCAGGATCAAGTTCAAGCACCTTTGTATATAGAAGCAGCACCTTCACAGTCTGCTGAGGAGGATCAGAAAGAAGTTGAAGATCAGATATCTTCTCTTTATATGGAAGATGATGAGGAAGAAGAGGAATGTGATCAAGAATGCATCGAAGCTTATGTATCATTTGATCAGGAAGAAATGGATGAGTATTGTAAGAAATTCATAGATTTTATGCAAGCAGAGCTACATAAGAAGTATGACTTAAGATCAAAAAAGAGATTAAGAACTCAGGATGATGAGGAAAAAGAGCTAGAGTCAGTCCCTTCTCCAATGGCGACTCCACAACCAAAGAACTCAGTAAAACAATCAGACAAGGGGAAACAACCTATGAATTCAATGAGTGGAAATGAAAAACAACAGGCTGAGGCTTCCAAGAATAAGTCTATTGATTCTAATATTTTGGAGAAGATTGTTACTGTACCTGAGCATAATGTTAATCCTAACAAGAATCAAGAATAACCTGAGAATATTATTAAACAAAATCAAACTTTCAGTCTATCCAAAGAATAGAAAAGATCAAAATTCAAGTACCCTTGCTTGAGTTAGCTAAGACACCTGGTTACAAGAAGGAAATTACAGAATTTATTAAACTTTCTCAGTCTGATGATATTGGTGATACTATGAATTTGAAAGAAGAAAAACTAGTGGTCACTTTTGGTCCACATGTGGAAGAGGTAGATTCTTCTGTTCCTCAATTTTATATATTAGTGCTTCTTCATGATTTCATTCTGCATAATTGTATGTTAGATTCTAGTGCATCACATAATCTCATGCCCTTATCTGTAATGAAAGAGTTAAATTTACAAATCAGTAAGCCCTATAGAGACCTTTATTCATTTGATTCAAAAAGGGTGAAGTGTGTTGGGCTTATCAAAGACATGGTGGTATCCCTAGCCCAAATTCCAGCCAAGAGTATTATGATGGATGTATTAGTTGCAGATATTCAAGCCAGATTTGTTATGATTTTGTCCAGATCTTAGGGAGCAAAGCTTGGAGGTGTTTTAAAGCTGGACTTCATGTATGCTATTATTCCTGTGTTTAATGGGGAAGAAAGAAGGTTATACAGAGAAACAAGATTTGTTAAGACTATAGGAAATTCCCTATCTATGGCCAAGAGAAGGAAGATCTCTCTTCTTTTATGCTGCATGAAGATGTAGAATTTACTGAAGACTCAAAGAAGAAGCTCTCTTCATCAATTGTACATAAGAAGCTAGATTCAAATAAAATTTGGAAGTGTTATTTTGATGGTGCCTATTCTAAGGATGGCACGGGAGCTGGATTTTTACTGATTTCTCCAGAAGGTAATCTTTTGCCTTTTTCTTTTAAGCTTGAATTTAAATCAACAAATAATGTAGCTGAGTATGAGGCATTAATTTTTTGTCTCCAAACTCTAAACAAATGGCAATTCAATGTATTTCCATTTTTGGTGAGTCTGAGTTGATTATAAGACAGATTAAAAATTTGTGTCAAACCACGCATCCAAGGTTCAGATCATATAGGAATGAGGTCTGGGACCTTATTGGGAATTATTTTCAAGCTTTGAATCTTCAATTCGTTCCAAGAGAAGAAAAAAAAAATGGCAGATTCACTGGTAGTTGCAACCAATACATTCAAGCCACCAATCAATCCTAAACTAAGATATGAGATTGAGTTGAGGCATAGACCCTCAATCCCTGATAATGTTAAACACTGGTAGGTCTTCGAAGATGATGAGCAGATAAATCATTTTCTAACAATGATTGGAAACTTCAAAGATAGTGAAATAGATAAGGAAAGTGGGCAGATTGATCAGAATGAAGACTTGACAAATCTTAAGCAATCAATAGGTGATCAGAAGATAATACAATTGAAAGAAAATGTATTACCAAAAGGTTTGGTTCCTCTTGAAAGGTTTTTTGATGCAAATGATGTAGCACTGGATAAAAAGAAGCTATCTCAAGAAGGTGAGATGGAGGACTGTAATCTAGGAACTCAGCAGGAGCCCAAGGTTGTTAAGATATTCAAAAGAGTCCCAAAGGATTATAAAGAAAGGTATGTTGATATTTTCAAAAAGTATATGGATGTATTTGCATGGTCCTATGATGATTTGAAAACATATGATTTAAATATTATTCAACATAAAATACCATTAAAAGATGGGTTCAAGCCTCACAAGCAGAAACTCAGGCAAATTAATCCAATGCTCCTCGCCCCAGTTGAAAAGGATGTGAAGAAATTGCTACAAGAAAAAATCATAGTCCCACTTAGATATTCAGACCGGGTTTCTAATCTGGTTCCTGTGAGGAAAAATAATGGAGAGATAAGGCTATGTGTTGATTTTAGGAATTTGAACAGAGCTTCTCTAAAAGACAATTATCCTTTGCCAAAGATGGATTATGTTTTACAAAAAGTGACGGGAGCTTATATATTATCTATGGTTGATGGCTTCTCTGAGTACAACCAAGTAGCTATTGAAAAGGAAGATTAGAAGAAAATAGCTTTTACCACACCTTAGGGAATGTTCATGTATGCCAGGATGCGATTCGGTATCATGAACACAGGGGATACTTTTCAAAGGGCAATGGACATAGAATTTGTGGGTGAAAAATTTATAGTCATATATTTGGATGACGTGACTATTTTTTCAGGTTCTGATGATGAGCACTTGGAGCATTTGCAGAAGGCTTTCCTAAAATGCAGGATGTTTGGGTTATCATTGAATCCTAAGAAATCTATGTTTGCTTTGGAAGAAGGTAAGTCAGGGCATATAGTTTCAAATCAGGGGGTGAAAATTGATCTAGCAAGAGTTGAAGCTATACATACAATTCCTTTGCCTAGAAGTAAGAAGGATATCTAGAGGTTTCTAGGAAAAATCAATTTCCTGAGAAGATTTGTCCCAAATTATGTTGAGATTGTCAAAAAAATAACAGATATGTTGAAGAAAAATGTTGAAGTGAAATGGGACAAAGATGCAAGAGGGTCCTTTGTCAGGATTAAAGAAGCTCTTCAAGAATCTCCTGTTTTAATCAGTCCATATTATCAAAAGGCTTTCCAAATATTTTCATTTGCATCACCTTCTACCATTGTTGTTGTGTTGCTGCAGAAGAATGAAGAGGGAAAAGAGCAACCTATGGCATTTTTCAGTAAATTTATCAAAGATGCATAACTCAAATACAATATCTTGGAGAAACATGTATATGCCTTAGTTAAAGCATTAAAATCCTTCAGAACTTATGTGTTGCAGTCTCAAATAGTTTCATATGTACCTAATTCAGTTGTAAAAGATGTGTTAGTTCAAAGTGATGTTGAAGGAAAAAGAGGAAAGTGGATTGCTAAAATCCAGGAGTATGATTTAGACATTAAACCTACTAAATTGGTAAAAGGACAGGGCTTGGAAAATCTGTTGACAAAATCTAATTTTCAAGCTCTAGAAATTAATCTTCTTGCACCTTTGGATGAAGTTGTTGATGAACGAGTCAAAGTAGCACAAAGTCAACAATTAAATACAAGTTTCTATGCTCCGATTGGTATAAGGATATTATTCACTACTTGTGATTTTTCTCTTGTCCACCCTCAATAAAAAAAACAAAGTACAGAGCTCTTAAACTCAAAGCTCAGCCTTATGTCATAATTGATGCTAAATTGTATTGGAAGGATCCTACTAGCATTTTGTTGTTGTGTTTGACAGAAGGAGATTCAATGGAAGTTATTAAAGAATATCATGAAAGTCTGTGTGTAGGCCATTATAGCTGGAAGGTTATTGCTCATAAAATCCTCAAATTAGGTTTTTACTGGCCTTCCTTGTTTGCTAATGTATACATATTGGTTAGAATCTGCCAAAAATGTCAATTGTTTGCAGAAAATAAAAGGTTGGCTGCTCTACCTCTTCTCCCTGTGTTTGTTGAAGAACCCTTTAGACAATGGGGATTAGATTTTATTGTAGAAATTAATCCACCATCAAGTGGGAAGTTCAAGTGGATTCTGACTTCCACTGATTATTTTACAAAATGGGTGGAGGCAATACCTACTAGAAAAGAAAATGATCTGGTAGAAATGAAGTTTCTGGAAGAAAACATCTTCAGCAGGTTTGGGTGTCCAGTCAAGATCGTAATAGACAATGCTCAGGTATTCAATTCAATCATATTCATTAATTTTTGTCAAACATATAATGTCATTTTGTCTCATTCTACAACATATCATCCTCAAGGGAATGGGCTAGCTGAATCTTCCAACAAGACATTGGTTAAGATTTTGAAAAAAAAAATTAATGAAAATCAAAAAACTGGGATTCGAAGTTGATATTTTCTCTATGGGCAGTAAGAATGACTACTAGAAGATCTACTGGTAAGTCCCCTTATGAATTGATATATGGTACTCAAGCTTTGTTTCCTACTCAACTAGCTAGACCAGTAATTTATTTTCTTCAAGAAGCACAAGAAGAACCTAATGCATTGATAAGAAGGCTAAATAAGGTGATAGAATTGAGTGAGAGCCGGAATAAAGTCATGGAAAACTTGGTCACCTATTAAGAAAAGATGAAGTCCATTTTTGATAGAAAATCAAAAGAGATTCTTTTTCAAACATGAGATTTGGTATTAAGATGGGATACCAGAAGAGAAGAAAAGGGAAAGCATGGTATGTTTGATCCACTCTGGTATGGCCCATACAGGATTGTTGAAGCTAGATCAAATAACACATTCATGCTAGAGGATTTTTATGGAGCAACAGTAGAGCTCCCTGTGAATGGGCAGTATCTAAAACATTACTTTTAGCATTGAAGTTTTATGGTTCACCATTGTACATATTCGATTTCCTTCATTGTACATTTTTCATCAAACAACATTTGACTCCATGCCCGAAGTGAAGGCACTAATCTACAGTTCTTAGTGTTTCATGGAAAAAAACACTATCCCAAGGTGGATCCAGATGTTGTGGCTCATTTGAAATATCCTTTATTTTTAATTTTCAAAAACAAAAAAAAAATAGAAAATTATCAAAATATATGTTAAAGTATAAAGTTTAATGTACTTTAGCATAAAAATGTAATATTCATTACATTAAGTTTAAAGTTTAATACTTTAAGTCTTTGTGGAAGCGGGTCCCAGCACACAGAATAAATAGCGAGCATGTTATGGAGCGGGATCCGATGATTTATCAGGCAGGGAATAAAAGTGTCAACCCACGGGCACTTTCAGCGTGTGGGTTAACGAGGAGGGTGCCTCCGCAGTTGACCCTATTGACTGCGAGGTCAATCCAAATCAGCGGTCAAGATTCACTGTGGGGGCATGAACCCGACGAGCTCTCCGTACCTTGAGACCTCCCGCAGTGACGTAAGCAATCAGTTGGTGACAGCTATCGTCCACGTCGGGGTATTTTTAACGGTATTTTGGCGTGTCTTTTCAGCATTTAATTCTTAAGCCCGGACCACATATTTAAGATGGATTCTCATTTTTTGTAAGGTTATTATTTTTAGTTTGTATCTGAGGTTTTTTCTGCACTGTGTCTTTCCCTACTGTCTGCCATCCTGTCGATTGTCTGTCACCCCAAGCTAAATTATGGCCAAGCATCCATCCCTTTCAGGTTCTTCCTGACACATTCCTCTCATGGACACTGAGAGGGACATCCAAGATATTGTTTGTTCTCTAGACCACCATTCATTTTATCAACAGGTCTATTTAAACGATAAAGCTTCTCCAATTTACACTTCCATGGTTAAAATTGGTGTATTGTCTGCATGCATTCCAAGAACACACCTTTTTCCCAAATTTGTGTATTGGCTAATGTTTGTCATGTACCCAGGAAAGTGTTTCGTAATGAATTTTCAAGGATAAAATGTTCTGCAAGTCTCAGCCCAACTAATTCGTCAAGCTCTGTGTTACCCTGAGTCAGAGTCGTATGTCCAATTCACTGATTATTCGTTGATGGTGCATTATGATAGTCTTGCAGGTCAAGATTTCAACCAATTCATCTTTTTTCTGAAGCCAGATACAAATAAGTTTACATTTGATAGTAAATAATTATCCATGGAGGTTTTTGATGTAGAAGTCAGACCTGTGTTGAGGTGCAATTCAAATATTTTTGGAAAAGACAACGACAATACAATAGAAAAACCAGTTCTGGGAATGTTCGCCTTGATGATGAAGCCAGGAGTAGTGTTGGATATCCCTTCTTATTGGCAAGAAGTTGTCAATTCTCAGCTTATGAGTTTATCACTGACGGGTTCCTCCAAGTTTCCTTCTCTTGTTATTTATCTGTTTTTATATCAAAATGTAGAAGAATTCATGCATCTGGGGTTAAATATAATGGATATGAATAAGAAGAGGCAGTCAGTGGTATTTTGGACAGACATAGTAAGGAAAGAACAGAATGAGGAAGATTTGTTTGACTTTGCAAGTCATTTTATGTCTACTACATATAGAATTTTGAATGGAATCTCTTCCCCACGCTTCCTGCCAAAGGCTCAAGAATTCTTGCAGCTGGGGAAGAATTGTAAGTTGGGTGACTGGTATGTCTTTGAAGATTATTCTGAAATCAGACTCTATGGAGCTAGTGTGGAACCTTATAGGCTTCCAGTATTTGTGTCCATGAGATTATTTGCTTTGGAATTCATTAGGAAAAGTTTAAATGTTGATCAAATCCATTTTGTGCCTGTGAAGAAAGATCATGTGTTTAAATTGCTAATGACTTTTGGTCCTTTAATAGTTAATATGAGATAGGAAACTGATGAAGTCACTAATATGTTAGATGAAATGCACCTACTATTAGGAGAGAAGTGGTCTTATGACCCACATAGTGTGATTTCTAATAGGAGAATTGAAAATGGGTATTCAACATTCATTCATGAAAGTAGACCTGATGTAGAAAAGATGGCAAATAAGGGTTTTGTAGGTTCTGTGAGCTCAAATGTAAAAACTCCTATCATATCAGAGAATTCAAATAAGAGAGGTAAATAAGCAGTGATTGATTCAGAGGATGAAGAACAGAGGATTGAAAAGAGGACAAAGCTCAGTGAGGATTTTGCAGATGCTCAACCTGGTTTCTCACTACAATTAGGAGATGAGAAAAATGTCCCTTCTTCACCAAGAAGGCATGAAAGCACTCAGGAACAAGTGCCCTTAATTAAACAAATGTTTTCTCACATTGCATAAAGAAATCAGAAAATGAAGGCAAGCATGGAGGCTTAAACTGAGTACCAGATAACCCCAGAGTAAACAAACTGTTAACTGCAATAGATCTTGAAAATGATCAATTTAAGATTTCCCTTTCACATCCCTCTGATGTGTCTATTAGTTCATCCAATAATTTTAATATTGTGAATCTAACTGTAGATGTAAAGAAAATTCGATTGCTTGACAAAGTAAATCTACATATGAAAACAGGTCAGCTAATTGTGAATGACTTAACCAAAACCAATGTAGTGGAACTCAAGGATGAAAAAATTCTTGGAAAAGTTATCAAGAAATTGAAGTTAGAGAAAGCAAATTCCAGGGCTTTAACAATTCATAATGAAGAACTCAAAAAGATTATTTTGAATATTGGGGTAGATCCCAATGATAGGTCTGTTGTACATAAGCTTCTGCAAAGTGCTGAATCAAAAATCTCTGTGCTGAAGAAGAAATTGAAATTTCCTATAGGAGAGCACTCCATGGCAGCAGAAAGTAGAAAATGAGAAAGAGAAACTTCTTCAACGGCTCTTGCAAAAGGAAGAAGAAATCATTAAATTAAAGAAAATTGCATTATCATTGTAGAATCACATTGAATCTCGTACTTGTACTTTTGCTTTTCCATTTGGTAATGAAGTTCCAGTAGCACAAATATCTCAATTGACTACTGAATTGAAGATGACAGAGAGAGATCGCAAAAAGGCACAAGCTGATTTGGAGACAACAACAAAGATCATACAAGCCAAAGAGGGGGAAGTCAGTAAATACAGAACAGATTTCCAGACTGCTGATGCTAAGAAGTGGTCTTATGAACCACATAATGTGATTTCTAATAGGAGAATTAAAAATGGGTACTCAGCATTCATTTATGAAATCAGACCTGATGTAGAAAAGATGGCAAATAAGGGTTTTGAAGGTTCTGTCAGCTCAAATCTACAAACTCCTATCATATCAGAGAATTCAAATAAGATAGGTAAAGAAGAAGTGATTGATTCAGAGGATGAAGAATAGAGGATTGAAAAGAGGACAAAGCTCAGTGAGGATTCTGTAGATCCTCAACCTGGTTTCTCACTACAATTAGGAGATGAGAAAAATGTTCCTGCTTCACCAAGAAGGCATGAAAGCACTCAGGAACAAGTGACCTTAATTAAACAAATGTTTGCTCAGACTACAGAAAGAAATCAGAAAATGAAAGCAAGCATGGAGGCTCAAGCTAAGTACTAGATAACCCTAGAGCAAACAAGACTGCTAACTGCAATGGATCTTGAAAATGATCAATTTAAAATTTCCCTTTCACATCCCTCTGATATGTCTATTGGTTCATCCAATAATTTTAATACTGTGAATCTAACTGTAGATGTAAATAAAATTCCATTGCTTGACAAAGTAAATCTACATATGCAAACAGGTCAGCTGATTGCGAATGACTTAACCAAAACCAATTCAATGGCACTTAACGCTGAAAACATGCTTGGAAAATTTATCAAGCAATTGAAGTTAGAGAAATCAAATTCCAGGGCTTTAACAATTCAGAACGAAGAACTCAAAAATATTATTGTGAATATTGGGGTAGATCCCAATGAGAAGTTTGTTGTACAGAAGCTTCTGCAAAGTGTTGAATCAGAAATCTCTGTGTTGAAGAAGAAATTGAAATTGCCTACAGGAGAGCACTTCATGACAGCAGAGGTTGCAAAAGTAGAAAATGAGAAAGAGAAACTTCTTCAACATCTTTTGCAAAAGGAAGAAGAAATCAATAAATTAAAGAAAACTACATTATCATTGCAGAATCACATTGAATCTCATACTTGTACTTTTGTTTTTCCATCTAGTAATGAAGATCCAGTAGCACAAATATCTCAATTGACTACTGAATTGAAGGTGGCAGAGAGAGATCGCAAAAAGGAACAAGCTGATTTGGAGACAGTAATAAAGATCATACAAGCCAAAGAGGGGGAAGCCAGTAAATACAGAGCAGATTGCCAGACTGCTGATGCTGAGATTAAAAATCTCAAGGAAAAATTGAAGGGAAATATATCCCTAATACAAGCTAAGGATATCATCTGGAATGATATCATTGCAGAATTGAAAGAAATTTGGGGTTTTTTTATTGTTGTAGCAGAGGAAAGAAGTATTATCAGAGATTTTGAAGAACAAGTCATGGCAGACAAGCAAAAGACAATTAACAGGGCCATTTGGGCAAGGAAATTCATTGATTTTATTGATTCCAAAACTGATCAAGAGTTGGAAGAGAATAAGATTAAAGACAAGATTTTATATGCTATAGAAATTAATAAGATGATTGTAAAAAATGATTGCAGGAAGTCTACAGAGAAGAAGTTGATTGAGCTTAAGGAAGGAGTAGATTCTTTTGTTCCTCCATTTTATATATTAGTGCTTCTTCATGATTTCATTCTACATAATTGTATGTTAGATTCTGGTGCATCACATAATCTCATGCCCTTATCTGTAATGAAAGAATTAAATTTACAAATCACTAAGCCCTATAGAGACCTTTATTCATTTGATTCAAAAAGGGTGAAGTGTGTTGGGCTTACCAAAGACATGGTGGTATCCCTAGCCCAAATTCCAACCAAGATTATTATGATGGATGTAGTAGTTGCGGATATTCTAGCCAGATTTGGTATGCTTTTGTCCAAATCTTGGGGAGCAAAGCTTGGAGATGTTTTAAAGATGGACTTCACATATGCTATCATTCCTGTTTTTAATGGGGAAGAAAGAAGGTTATTTAGAGAAACAAGATTTGTTAAGACTACCACAAAGAAAGATACAGGAAATCCCTATCTATGGCCAAGAGAAGGAAGATCTCTCTTGTTTTATGTTGCATGAAGATGCAAAATTTGCTGAAGACTCACAGAAGCAGGTCTCTTCAGCAATTGTACATAAGGAGCTATATTCAAATAAAATTTGGAAGTGTTATTTTGATGGTGCCTATTCTAAGGATGGCACAGGAGCTTGATTTTTACTGATTTCTCCAGAAGATAATGTTTTTCCTTTTTATTTTAAGCTTGAAATTGAATCGACAAATAATGTAGCTGAGTATGTGGCATTAATTTTGTGTCTCCAAACTCCTAAACAAATGGGAATTCAATGTATTTCCATTTTTGGTGAGTCTGAGTTGATTATAAGACAGATTAAAAATTTGTGTCAAACCAAGCATCTAAGGTTGAGATCATATAGGAATGAGGTCTGGGACCTTATTGAGAATTATTTTCAAGTTGTGAATCTTCAATTGATTCCAAGAGAAGAAAAAAGAATGGCAAATTCATTGGCAATTGCAGCCAATACATTCAAGCCACCAATCAATCCTAAACTAAGATATGAGATTGAATTGAGGCATAGACCCTCAATCCCTGATAATGTTAAACACTGGCAGGTCTTTGAAGATGATGAGTAGATAAATAATTTTCTAACAATGATTGGAAACTTTGAAGATAGTGAAATAGATTAGGAAAGTGAGTAGACTGATCAGAATGAGGACTTGACAAATATTAAGCAGTCAATAGGAAATCAGAAGATAATACAATTGAAAGAAAATGTATTACCCAGAGGTTTGGTTCCTCTTGAAAGGATGTTTGATGCAAATGATGTAGCACTGGATAAAAATAAGGTATCTCGAGAAGGTGAGATGGAGGACTGTAATCTAGGAACTCAGCAGGAGCCCAAGGTTGTTAAGATATTCAAAAGAGTCCCAAAGGATTATAAAGAAAGGTATTTTGATCTTTTCAAATAGTATATGGATGTATTTGCATGGTCCTATGATGATTTGAAAACATATGATTTAGATATTATTTAGCATAAAATACCATTAAAAGATGGGGTCAAGCCTCACAGGCAGAAACACAGGAAAATTAATCCAATGCTCCTCGCCCCAATTGAAAAGGAGGTGAAGAAATTTTTGCAAGCAAAAATCATAGTCCCACTTAGATATTCAGACTGGGTTTCTAATCTGGTTCCTGTGAGGAAAAAGAATGGAGAGATAAGGCTATGTGTTGATTTTAAGAATTTGAACAGAGCTTCTCTAAAAGACAATTATCCTTTGCCAAAGATGGATTATGTTTTATAAAAAGTGATAGGAGCTTATAGATTATCTATGGTTGATGGTTTCTCCGGGAACAACCAAGTAGCTGTTGAAAAGGAAGATCAGAAGAAAACGGCTTTTACCACACCTTGGGGAACGTTCATGTATGCCAGGATGCCATTCGGTCTCATGAACGCAGGGGATACTTTTCAAAGGGAAATGGACATAGCATTTGTGGGTGACAAGTTTGTAGTGATATATTTGGATGGTGTGACTATTTTTTCAGGTTCTGATGTTGAGCACTTGGAGCATTTGCAGAAGGATTTCCTAAAATGCAGGAAGTTTGGGTTATCATTGAATCCTAAGAAATATATGTTTGCTTTGGAAGAAGGTAAGCTACTGGGGCATATAGTTTCAAATCAGGGGGTGAAAATTGATCCAGCAAGAGTTGAAGCTATACAGACATTTCATTTGCCTAAAAGTAAGAAGGATATTTAGAGGTTTCTAGGAAAAATTAATTTCTTGAGAATATTTGTCCCAAATTATGATGATATTGTCAGAAACATAACAGATATGCTAAATAAAAATGTTTGAAGTAAAATGGGACAAAGATGCAAGATGGTCCTTTGCTAGGATTAAAGAAGCTCTTCAAGAAGCTCCAGTTTTAATCAGTCCAGATTATCAAAATCCTTTCCAAATATTTTCATTTGAATCACCTTCTACCATTGCTGTTGTGTTGTTGCAGAAGAGTGAAGAGGGAAAAGAGCAATCTGTGACATTTTTCAGTAAAGTTCTCAGAGATGTAGAACTCAAATACAATATCTTGGAGAAACGGGTATACACCTTAGTTAAAACATTAAAAGCCTTCAGGACTTATGTGTTGTAGTCTCAAATAGTTGCATATGTACCTAATTCAGTTGTAAAAGATGTGTTAGTTCAAAGTGATGTTGAAGGAAAAAGACAAAGGTGGATTTCTAAAATCCAAGAGTATGATTTATGCATTAAACCTACTAAATTGGTAAAAGGACAGGGCTTGGAAAAGTTGTTGACAGAATCTAATTTTCAAGCCCTAGGACTTGGTTTCCTACCCTTGAGCCCAATTCGTAGATAATCGACACTTACCCTTTTAGAAGTGTGTGTCCTCCTGTCAAGGATGACATCCTCCTTGAGCTCGTCTAGAAATTCTGGTGAGAAATATTCTATTGATGGTAGCTGAATGTCACTCCCTTGATCATCAATCAACGGAGGCTCACACAAACATAAATTCTCCACATTGACAATGGAATACATTTGCATATATGAAGGCAAGTCAAGTTTTAATGCATTATTACCAACTTGTTTAATAATCTTGAATGGACCATAACGAATAGCATTGAGCTTTTTACCTGCTCCTTAGATCCTTTCTTTTCTTATGTGCATCCATACTTCGTCTCCTTTGTCTTGGCTTCCCACAAAACAAGAGCTGCACCTTCCATCCTCAATGAAGCTAGTTGAATTTTGGTGTCATCATCATGAAGGTTATGAATTCTCAAATAAACCTCCAATTGCCTAATCCAATTATCAATCTTTTCTACATTGACTTCGCCATTAAACATTGGCAAATCAAACTTAACATCAAGTTTTAGAAAATGACTTTTACCAGTGTTCTTTGACTTGTGTGACTGGTGCACTGAAGATGATGTAGAGGATGATGATGATGAGGGTGAGAATGGTGACTTTCCATTGCCTCCATTTCTTCCATTGCCCTTCTTTTATTTACTACTGGCTGCACTTGATGACTTCTACCTTCCTCGTAGTTTGGATCCTCTTCAGCCTTTTGTCTTTTTCTATTAAAGAACTTCACCATTTCAGTCATGTCAAGGAATTATTTCTGAACACTCTTCTTCCTCTTGGGATCCAATTTCTTCATGGGTTTCTTCTGGAGGTAATTACTGATGCTTACCGCTTTCAAGGAACTAGGAGAATGTGGAATCTTGCCCTCCTTTGTTGTGGCTCACTTTGAGAACCTCTTCCTTCCACCAATTTGCCTTCTCCTCTCTTAAGCTTGTGCCTAGTAAGCATGAAAACCCTTGCAGACAGTTAACAAATTCTTGCACATAAAAAATACCAGAGATAAAAATCTAGCTCTGATACCAACTTCATCTGAAAGGAGTGCATTAGTTATGCTATGCTAGGTGTCCTTTCAGTAATAAAAACATGTACAATTTGTCTCCATATGTTTGCTTAAGGAATGAGAATTTTAACCATGAAAATTAGATGAATTAGTGAACTTTAAGCATGTAAATAAGCCTTAAAAACATTAAACAATAGTGCATAACAAATAAAAACATTGACACATAAGTTTTACATAGTAGGCATGATGAAGCATTTCACCCCTCCTGGGCCACATCTTCTGGTCCAACTCCCAATGGCATGTCCCTCTTTGTAATTATGCTCAAAATTTTAAATTACATATGTTTTCAGACCTCTAATGGTTGTTTTATCTACACCAATGGCTCCAGAATGCTCAAATTAGTCTAGGTAGACTCTTGTTTCACCAAAATTGGTCGAAAATTGACCTCCCAATGCATTTTTCCCAATGACAGCTAGAAAAGCTCCACTAAATGTGGAGACAGGTAGTTAACTTAAGTTAAATTTAATATAAACCCTAAAGTTAGGGCGCTTCCATTAATTCCCACCAGTAAAAAATCATGTACTAACTGTGGAATTTAAAACTTGGGTGGTTGGGTGGCCACATGCCGACCCAAACCACATAGTATCTGTAACCACTGCGGAACCCCATGCAGAAAGTATGGTACAACGTTATGGTAACGTTAAACTTGTCGGAGTTAGCGGTTAACGCAACCGTTGGAGCCAGGTATCAAGTGAATTGAATTGTCGCGGAGGTAGTGTTTTATGTTGCGATTAGGGCAGAGGCTGCAGTTCTAGGCGCAAGGTTACATGGCAGGGGGCCTGGCCCTTCGAGGCTATCCTCCCAAGCCCTCAACGCATAACTTAATAACATTCAAATAGTAGTGGCGCCCTATAGGGGTAAGACAAACCCCACAGGCGGACTGGTCAAGCCCATTGTGCCCATGCCCAAGGTTTTGGGTTTGATTCCTGTAGCCTCAAAAAATTTTAAATAGACCATCCTGAGGACACGTGGCGGCCTGTGAGCTTGTCATGTGTCTCTATACCATTGGCCCACCAAGAATCTCATCAACGACCCAACTTCCTCCGTACCATCAACATCCAATGGCCCAGATTGAGGCACGTGGAACGATTCTGTTGGCTGAATAAAAATGGAATATTCCAATTATATACCTTCTAACTGTACCTGCATGTTGACTGGGCATCTAGTCACCAAAATTTTGTTGCTTGGGAAAACGAACAGAATGTGATATCTTCCTCATACGACATCGGTTTTTCAAAATGTTCACGGCGTTGGAATCGCAACGACGAGACCATTCTAGTCGCTCATGTTCAGACTTGTTTCAAGCACACTCATTTTTTAGCATAAGACTTGATCTCCTGATCACACCTCCCCATTGGGAAGTTTTTGGACCCCAAAAGACTTTAATCACTTATTCATAAGATGAGGGAATAGCTCCCTCACCTTTTCCACTTCCATCCATCTTGCCTTAATTGGTTTGTTGCCCCTGACCCCAATCCGAGGATAATCTAAACTTCCCCTTTTAGAAGTGTGTGTCCTCCTGTCAAGGATAACATCCTCCTTGAGCTCATCCAGAAATTCTAGCGAGAAATATTCTATTGATGGCAGCTGAATGTCACTCCCTTGATCATCAATCAATAGAGGTTCATACAAACGTAAATTCTCCACATTGACAATGGAATACATTTGCATATATGAAGGCAAGTCAAGTCCAAAATTGACCTCCCAATGCATTTTTCTTAGTGATAGCTAGAAAAGCTCCACTAAATGTGGAGGCAGGCAGTTAAATTAAGTTAAATTTAATACAAACCCTAAAGTTAGGGCGCTGCAATTAATTCTAGCCAATCGAAAACCACGTACTAACCATGCCATTTAAAACTTGGGTGGTTGGGTGGCCACATGCCGACCCAAACCACGTAGTATCCGCAACCGCTGTGGAACCCATGCAGAAACTATGGTACAACGTTATGGTAACGTTAATCCCAATGGAGTTAGCAGTTAATGCAACTTCCAGAGCCAGGTATCATGTGAACTGAATCATCGCGGAGGTAGATTTTTATACCATGATTAGGGCGGATGCCGCGGTTATGGGTGCAAGGTTACATGACAGGGGGGTTGTCCCTTCGGGTTTAGCCTCGCAAGCCCTCAATGCATAACTTAATAATATTCAAATAGTAGTGGTGCCCTATAGGGGTAAGAAACACCTCGCAGGCGGACTGGTCAAGCCCTTCGCACCCATGCCAGAGGTTTTGGGTTCCATTCCTGTAGCCTCAACAATTTTTTAATAGATCACCTTGAGGACACGTAGTGACTTGTGAGCTTGCCACATGTCACTCAAACATTTGCCCACAAAGAATCTCATCAACGACCCAAATTCCTTCGTACCATCAACATCTAATGGCCCAGATTAAGCCACATGGCACGATTCTGTTAGCTGAATAAAAATGAAATATGCCAAGTATATACTTGCTGAATATACCTCCATGCTGACTAGGCATCTAGTCACCAAAATTTTTTTGTTTGGGAAAATGAACAGAACATGATATCTTCCTCATATGACATTGGTTTTCTGAACCGTTTGTTTGGGTTCATATGATCAGAACGTGATATCTTCAGAAGATGAGGGAACAAATCCCTCACCTTTTCCGCTTCCATCCATCTTTCCTTACTTGGTTTTTTTCCCTTGAGCCTAATCCGAAGATAATCGACACTTCCCCTTTTAGAAGTGTGTGTCCTCCTGTCAAGGATGGCATCCTCCTTGAGCTCGTCCAGAAATTGTGGCGAGAAATCTTCTATTGATGGCAGCTGAATGTCACTCCCTTGATAATCAATCAATGGAGGCTCATACAAACATAAATTCTCCACATTGACAATGGAATACATTTACATATATGAATGCAATTCAAGTTGAAATGCATTATTACCAACTTGTTTAATAATCTTGAATGGACCATAACGAATAGGATTGAGCTTTTTACCTTCTCCTTGCATCCTTTCTTTGCTTATGTGCAACCATACTTCGTCTCCTTTGTCTTGGCTTCCCACCAAACAATATCTGCACCTTCCAACCTCAATGAAGCTATTTGGATTTTGGTGTCATCATCATGAAGGTTCTGAATTCTCAAATAAACCTCAAATTTCTTAATCCAATTATCAAGCTTTTCTACATTGACTTCACCTTTAAACATTGGAAATTCAAACTTAACATCAAGTTTTAGAAAAGGACTTTTACCAGTGTTCTTTGACTTGTGTGATTGGTGCATTAAAGATGAAGTAGAGGATGGTGATGATGAGGGTGAGGATGGTGGCTTTCCACTACCTCAACTTTTTCCATTGCCCTTCTTTGATTTATCTTCATCATTGTGACCTCTTGATGATCCCTGACCTTCCTTATGAAGTTTGGATCCTTCTCCTTCTAGTCTTTCATTCTTTTATTGATAATGGACTCTCACCATTTCAGTCATGTCAAAGAATTCTTTCTTGAACACTCTTTCTTCCTCTTTGGGATCCACCTCTTCATGGGTTTCTTCTTCTCCTGGAGGCATGCTTGATGCCGATTCTACTTCTCTTGGAGGTGAACTAGTTGGTGGAGAATGTGGCAATCTTGATCTCCTTTGTTGTTGTTCACTTTGAGAACCTCTTGCTTCCACCAATTTTCCTTCTCCTCTCTTAAGCTTGAGCCTAGTAAGCATGAAAACCCTTGCAAACAATTAACAAATTCTTGCACATAAAAAACACTAGAGATAAAACTCTAACTCTGATACCAACTTGATCTGAAAGGAGTGTAATAGTTCTGTTGTGCTAAGTGTCCTTTCAGTAGTAAAAACATGTAAAATTTGTCTCCATATGTTTGCTTAAAGAATGAGAATTTTAACCATGAAAATTAGATGAATTAGTGAACTTTAAGCATGTAAATAAGCCTTAAAAACACTGAACAACAGTGCATAACAGAGAAAAACATTCACACGTAATTTTTACATAGTAGGCATGATGAAGCATTTCACCCCTCCTGGGCTACATCAGCTGGCCCAGCTCCCAATGGCATGTCCCTCTTTGTCATTATGCTCAAAATTATAAATTACATATGTTTTTAGACCTCTAATGGTTGTTTTCTTTGTACCAATGGCTCCAGAATTCTCAAATTAGTCTAGGTAGACTCTTGTTTCACCAAAATTGGTCGAAAATTGACCTCCCAATGCATTTTTTTGAATGACAGCTATTAAAGCTCCACTAAATGTGGAGACAGGCAATTAACTTAAGTTAAATTTAATACAAACCCTAAAGTTAGGGCGCTGCCATTAATTCCCGCCAGTCGAATACCACGTACTAACTGTGGCATTTAAAACTTGGGTGGTTGGGTGGCCACATGCTGACCCAACCACATAGTAATTTCAACCATTGTGGAACCCCATGCAAAAACTATGGTACAACGTTATGGTAACGTTAACCCCGCCGTAGTTAGTGATTAACGCAACTGCCGGAGCCAGGTATCATGTGAACTAAATCATCGCGAAGGTAGAGTTTTATGCTGCGATTAGGGAGGAGGTCACGGTTATGGGCGCAAGGTTACATGATAGGGGGGTTATTCCTTTGGGGCTGGCTTCCTAAGCCCTCAACGCATAACTTAATAACATTCAAATAGTAGTGGCACCCCATAGGGGCAAGAAACACCCCGCAGGCAGACTAGTTAAGCCCTTCGCGCCCATGCGTGAGGTTTCGAGTTCGATTTCTGTAGCCTCAAAAAAAAATTAATAGACCATCTTAAGGACACGTGGTGACTTGTGGGATTTCCACATGTCTCTAAACCATTGGCCCACCACAAATCTCATAAACAGCCCAAATTCCTCCATACCATCAACATCCAACGGCACAGATTGAGCCATGTGGCACGATACTATTGACTGAATAAAAATGGAATATTCCATGTATATACCTACTGACTGTACATGCATGTTGACTGGGCATCTAGTCACCAAAATTTTGATGTTTGGGAAAACAAATAGAACACGATATCTTCCTCATACGACATCGGTTTTTCGAATCATTCATGGAGCCGGAATCATAAGGAAGAGACCTTTCCGGTCGCTCAGGTTTAGACCTATTTCAAGAACTTTCAATTTTGAGCATAAGACTTGATCTCTTGATCACACCTCCCCCATTGGGAAGCTTTTAGACACCAAAAGACTTTAATTACCTCTTCAGAAGATGAGGGAACATCTCCCTCACCTTTTCCACTTCCATCCATCCTTCCTTTCTTGGTTTTCTGCCCTTGAGCCCAATTCAAAGATAATCAAAACTTCCCCTTTTAGAAGTGTGTGTCCTCCTGTTAAGGATGGCATCCTCCTTGAGCTCATCCAGAAATTATGGTGAGAAATATTCTATTGATGGCAGTTTAATGTCACTCCCTTGATCATCAATCAATGGAGGCTCATACAAACGTAAATTCTCCACATTGAAAACGGAATACATTTGCATATATGAATGCAAGTCAAGTTGAAATGCATTATTACCAACTTGTTTAATAATATTCAATGGACCATAACGAATAGGCTTGAGCTTTTTACCTTCTCCTTGCATCATTTCTTTGCTTATGTGCAACCATACTTTGTCTCCTTTATCTTGGCTTCCCACCAAACAAGAACTGCACCTTCCATCCTCAATGAAGCTAGTTGGATTTTGGTGTCATCATCATGAAGGTTCTAAATTCTCAAATAAACCTCCAATTTCCTAATCGAATTATCAAGATAATCTACATTGACTTCACCATTAAACATTGGAAATTAAAACTTAACATTAAGTTTTAGAAAAGGAATTTTACCAGTGTTCTTTGACTTGTGTGACTGGTGCACTGAAGATGAAGTAGAGGATGATGATGAGGGTGAGGACGGTGACTTTCCACTACCTCCATTTCCTCCATTTCCCTTCTTTGATTTATCTTCATTATTATGACCGCCCGATGATCCCTAACCTTCCTTATGAAGTTTGGATCCTTATCCTTCTATTATTTCATTCCTTTCTTGATAAAGGACTCACCATTTCAATCATTTCAAGGAATGCTTTCCTAAACACTCTTTTTTCCTCTTTGGGATCCACCTCTTCATGGGTTTCTTCTTCTCCTGGAGGCATGCTTGATGTTGCTTCTGCTTCTCTTAGAGGTGAACTAGGTGGTGGACAATGTGGCAATATTTTTCTCCTTTGTTGTGGCTCACTTTGAGAACCTCTTACTTCCACCAATTTTCCTTATCCTCTCTTAAGCTTGACCCTAGTAAGCATGAAAACCCTTGCAAACAGTTAACAAATTCTTGCACAAAAAAAACATCAGAGATAAAACTCTAGCTCTGATACCAACTCGATCTAAAAGGAGTATATTAGTTTTGTTGTGCTAAGTGTCCTTTCAGTAATAAAAACATGTACAATTTGTCTCCCTATGTTTGCTTAAGGAATGAGAATTTTAACCATGAAAATTAGATGAATTAGTGAATTTTAAACATGTAAATAAGCCTTAAAGACACTGAAAAATAGTGCATAATAGAGAAAAACATTCACACATAAGTTTTACATAGTAGGCATGATGAAGCAGTTCACCCCTTTTGGGCTACATCTGATGGTCTAGCTCCCAATGGCATGTCCCTCTTTTTCATTATGCTAAAAATTGTAAATTACATATGTTTGTAGACCTCTAATGGCTATTTTCTTCACACCAATGGCTCTAGAATGCTCAAATTAGTCTAGGTAGACTCTTGTTTCACCAAAATTTTTCAAAGATTGACCTCCCAATGCATTTTTCCCAATGACGGCTAGAAAAGCTCCATTAAATGTGGAGACAAGCAGTTAACTTAAGTTAAATTTAATACAAACCCTAAAGTTAGGGCTCATCCATTAATTCCCACCAGTCGGAAACTGCGTAATAATTGTGTCATTTAAAACTTGGGTGGTTGGGTGGCCACATGCCGACCCAAACCACATATTATCCGCAACTGCTACAGAACCCCATGCAGAAACTATGGTACAACATTATGGTAACGTTAACCCCACCAGATTTATCGGTTAACATAACCATCGGAGCTAGGTATCATGTGAACTGAATCATCACAGAGGTAGAGTTTTATGCTACGGTTAGGGTGGAGGCCGCGGTTCTGGGCACAAGGTTACATGACAGGGGGGTTCACCCTTCGGGGCTAGCCTCCCAAGTCCTCAACACATAACTTAATAACATTGAAATAGTAGTGGCACCCTATAGGGGTAAGAACACCTTGCAGGCAGACTGGTCAAGCCCTTCGTGCCCGTGCCTAGGGTTTTAGGTTTGATTCCTGTAGCCTCAACAAATTTTTAATAGACCATCCTGAGGACACGTGGTGGCCTGTGGGCTTGCCATGTGTCACTCAACCATTGTCCCACCGAGAACCTCATCAATGGCACAAATTACTCCATACCATCAACATCCAACGACCCAGATTGAGCCACGTGGCACAATTCTATTGGATGAATAAAAATGGATTGTTCCAAGTATATACCTATTGACTGTACCTGCATGTTCACTAGACATCTAGTCACCAAAATTTTTATGTTTGGGAAAATGAACAAAACGCGATATATTCCTCATATGATATTAGTTTTTTGAATCGTTTGTGGCGCCGGAATCGCAACGACGAGACCTTTCCGGTTGCTCAAGTTTGGACCTGTTTCGATAACTTTCATTTTTTAGCATAAGACTTGATCTCCTAATCAAACCTCCCCATTGGGAAGCTTTTGGACCCCAAAAGACTTTAATCACCTGTTTAGAAGATGAGGGAACAACTCCCTCACCTTTTCGACTTCCATCCATCTTGCCTTCCTTGGTTTGCTTCCCTTGAGCCCAATCCGAAGATAATTGGCACTTCCCCTTTTAGAAGTGTGTGTCCTCCTGTCAAGCATGGCATCCTCCTTGAGCTCGTCCCGAAATTATGGTGAGAAATATTATATTAATGGCAGTTCAATGTCACTCCCTTGATCATCAATCAACGGAGGCTCATACAAACGTAAATTCTCCACATTGACAACGGAATACATCTGCATATATGAAGGAAAGTCAAGTTGAAATGCATTATTACCAACTTGTTTAATAATATTGAATGGACCATAATGAATAGGATTGAGCTTTTTACCTTCTCCTTGCACCCTTTCTTTTCTTATGTGAAACCATACTTCGTCTCCTTTGTCTTGGCTTCCCACCAAACAAGAGTTGCAGCTTCCATCCTCAATGAAGCTAGTTGGATTTTGGTGTCATCATCACAAAGGTTTTGAATTCTAAAATAAACCTCCAATTTCCTAATCCAATTATCAATCTTTTGACTTCACCATTAGACATTTGCAATTCAAACTTAACATCGAGTTTTATAAAAGGAATTTTACCAGTGTTCTCTGACTAGTGTGACTGGTGCATTGAAGATGAAGTTGAGAGGATGTTGACTTTCCACTGCCTCCATTTCCTCCATTGCCCTTCTTTGATTTATCTTCATCATTGTGACCTCCTAATGATCCCTGACCTTCCTTGTGATGTTTGGATCCTTCTCCTTCTAGTATTTCAGTCCTTTCTTTATAAAGGACTCTCACCATTTCAGTCATGTCAATGAATTCTTTCCTAAAAACTCTTTCTTCCTCTTTGGGATCCACCTCTTCATGGGTTTCTTCTTCTCCTAGAGGCATGCTTGATGCTACTCCTGCTTCTCTTGGAGGTGAACTAGGTGGTGGAGAATGTGGCAATATTTCCCTCCTTTGTTGTGGCTCACTTTGAGAACCTCTTGCTTCCACCAATTTGCCTTCTCCTCTCTTAAGCTTGAGCATAGTAAGCATGAAAACCCTTGCAAACAGTTAACAAATTCTTGCACATAAAAAACACCAAAGATAAAACTCTCGCTCTGATACCAACTTCATATGAAAGGAGTGTATTAGTTTTGTTGTGGTAAGTTTCCTTTTAGTAATAAACACATGTACAATTTGTCTCCATATGTTTGCTTAAGGAATGAGAATTTTAACCATGAAAATTAGATGAATTAGTGAACTTTAAACATGTAAATAAGCCTTAAAAACACTGAACAATAGTGCATAACAGAGAAAAAAATTCACACATAAATTTTACATAGTAGGCATGATGAAGCAGTTCACCCCTTGTGGACTACATCTGCTGGTCCATCTCCCAATGGCATGTCCCTCTTTGTCATTATGCTCAAAATTGTAAATTACAGATGTTTGTAGACCTATAATGGTTGTTTTCTCTGCACCAATGGCTCTAGAATGCTCAAATTATTCTGGGTAGACTCTTGTTTCACCAAAATTGGTCAAAAATTGACCTCCCAATGCATTTTTCCCAATGACACCAAGAAAAGCTCCACTAAATGTGGAGACAGGCAGTTAACTTAAGTTAAATTTAATACAAACCCTAAAGTTAGTGTGTTGCCATTAATTCCCGCCAGTCGGAAACCACGTACTAACTATGGCATTTAAAACTTGGGTGGTTGGGTGGCCACATGCCAACCCAAACCACGTAGTATCCACAACCGTTGCAGAACCCCATGCAAAAACTATGGTGTAACGTTATGGTAACGTTCACCCCGCCAGAGTTAGTGGTTAACGCAACCACCGGAGCCAGGTATCATCTGAATAGAATCATCGTGGAGGTAGAGTTTTATGTTGTGTTTAGGGCGGAGGCCACGATTCTGGGTGCAAGGTTACATGACAGGGGGGCTGGCCCTTCGGGGCTAGCCTCCCAAGCCCTCAATGCATAACTTAATAACATTCAAATAGTAATGGCACCCTATAGGGGTAAGAAACAACCTGCAAGCAGACTGGTCAAACCCTTTGTGCCCACGCCCAAGGGTTCGTGTTCGATTCATGTAGCCTCAACAAATTTTAAATAAACCATCCTGAGGACACATGGCGGCCTGCGGGCTTGCCACGGGTCGCTCAACCATCGGCCCACCAAGAATCTCATCAACGGCCCAAATTTCTATGTACCATCAACATCCAATGACCCAGATTGAGCCATGTGGCATGATTCTGTTGGCTGAATAAAAATGGAATATTCCAAGTATATAACTGTTGACTGTACCTACATGCTGACTGGGCATCCAGTCACCAAAATTTTGATGTTTAGGAAAACGAACAGAACGTGATATCTTCCTCATACGACATTGGTTTTCCAAACCATTCACGATGCCGGAACCAAAATGACGAGACCTTTTCGGTCGCTCAGGTTTGGACTTGTTTCAAGCACTTTCATTTATGAGCATAAGACTTGATCTCTTGATCAAGTTTAATTTCAACATAAATTATTGGTTATTATGAAATTTTAATGAATGCTTGTTTACTCCCATTGCATTTTATTATTACACCTTATGTGTGCATTTAAATGAATTACAAACATCCCCAAGAAAACCATATTTGTGTTATAATGGCGAAATGGTCCCTCAAGAGCCGAAATTTTAATGGTATATAAGTATTTATCCATCCATGGTTGAAAATGTATGGGATGGAGATGCCATGTCACTTTTTCTACCCCTTAAAATTTTTTGACTTCTTACTACTGTATAATCTCCAATTTAACTAGTGCAACCAATTCTTAAGTAGGCTTGCCATTTTGCTTTTGAATTTATATTGCATGTTTGCATTCCATTCCACCCATCAAAGAGTTATCTCCAAAATACATAAACAACATAAATATGATATATCCACAATCTTGAGTTTTATTAGTCATTTAAGATCTAATATTAGATGATTGGCATAATTTCATCGTAGCTCCATGGATATTTGAAATGATTTCGTTGACTCAAACATGTTATTAGGTATAACTTCAAATACTACAATTTCTTTTATTAAAGGCTTGATCTACCATATTTTATTGTGATTAAATTGGATTAAGAAGTGGAGAATGAAAATATAGCGATTAAAACCATGTTTTTTCATCCTTCCAACTTAAATAAAAGTCACTTTGTTTAATGAGAAAAGAGTGAAAGAGAAGATGGTGAGATAATCTAAGTGCTTGTGTAAGTGATCCCATTACCAATACAATCTATTCCACGAAAGCACACACCCTTTTAATGCTAAGTGTCCCATCTATGTTGTAAAAAAATAAAGGGGAGAAATTTAATATAATTCAAAAAACTTAGAGAAATCGAGCTTCCATCCCTCTTTCTCCATAAAAATGGGTAAAGGGACATGAATAGAGACAAATATATTGATTTTAAAAAATATTACATAAAACTGCAAATTGTAACAACCTTATTCACTAACATGCTCTTTATTTTTTATTCTTATATTAATATTTTTTCAAAACATTTAGAAAATGGAGTGCTTCAACAAAATTTAAAATTGAAACTACCTAACAACATATCAAAGTTACTTACCAAAATTTCACATGGAGACATGGAAGTATCCACGCTAATATTAAAAATTCAACCTTGTAACAAAATTCCTAGGAAATTTAGTGACATAGTAATTATCAACGGGACTTAGAAGGTAATATTTTG
This sequence comes from Pinus albicaulis, assembly GCA_034641835.2. NCBI lineage: Eukaryota > Viridiplantae > Streptophyta > Pinopsida > Pinales > Pinaceae > Pinus > Pinus albicaulis. The sequence goes on from CM076570.1 coordinate 951,596,204, forward strand.
TGAGTCACATTCAACCAAAATTCCTAAGCAATGGTAAACATTAGCATCCACACATTCGCACATCTCCGAATTTGAATTTTTTCCCTTTCCCTTTCCGCATTTCCATTTTCTAAATTTTCACAAGATCTTCAGCTCATTCAATCCATTTCAGATCTGCGACCTATTAGATCTGCACGGTAGTGCCTGTAATTCACATCTCCATTCACTAGGTAAGTATGCTTGCTTATCACTCCTATAGACTAAAAGGGAATTTCTACAATGTCGATTCTCTAGACTAAAGGGGAAACTAAAATGGTGAGTTCCATCAATACATTTCATAGAGGAGGTGGGATCCTGTCACCTGCAAATAACACTCTGTCCTCCCCCTTGCACTACATTGCCTCACTTAAACCCTACTCGACCCCCTGAGAGCCCACTTTGAACGATACATGGTGGTATTTGGATGATGAACCCCTCGGAGAAGGATTCACAAACGATTCCATATTCGCTAAATGTATTTCCGATGATTTCAACTCGATGAAATTTTCAAGTGAGGCCCTCAATAGTGGATCTGGATCCGCAATCCCTTTTGTGCGGATAGCTAGTTGAAGGGATTCACTTGCTCAAAAATCCGTTAAGAAATGAATCCTATTCGCACCATGACTAGCTTATTCAATAGCTCTTGAGCTTAAAGGATGTCACGGGTGTTTTAAATGTAGTTAAATCTCGTGTTAGCATTCTATAGGGGTCAATGAAGAGAGTTAGGTCTGAGATTGAAGAGCCCTAAAAAAAAATCAAATTAAATTCCCAAAAACTTTCACACCTCCATGAGGCTGTTGAGATTTTGCAGACCACTATTAGGATTATAAGACAGGTGATAATGTTGAGAAAATTGATGGATTATGAAGGTGCTAGTAGCAATTTGGATCTAATAAATGCTTCTTAAATGTATATATCTACTGGGCATCAGGTTGTCGATGAGGATATCCCCTAGTTAGTGGAAGTGGGGGACTGATTCTGATCGGAGGCGATGAAGGTTTTTGAGAGCGGAATGGAGGCTTTAAACCAAGCTAAAGTAGGAAGTGCCTTGCGAGTGTATTACAACATGGGGGAACTGAGGTCCACTATGGAGGTCGTGATTAGTAAATACAGGTCCCAAGTTGTTAAGCGTGTGAGTTGGGTATTGGACATGAAGACCATATCGGTTAGTTTTGGTTCGGGCTTTGGTTTGTGTGGGATTCAGAGGAGTGTCACACTGCAGATCGGAGGAAATCTGAAGGAAAAGAAGGGGTTGTGGGAGAGGATGGGATCTTGTATGGAGCAGTTGCATTCGACTGTCATCACACCGTGGCATTTGCAAAAGGTGTCGTCGAAGAATAGGGATCCCTTAATTATTATTTGTTTCTTGAAGAAGTAATGCAGGTATGCAGTTGTAAGTAAATGCTACCATCAGTTTCTTGATCTGTAATTTATGATATTATAAATAACACTTGTTTTGGTAAATAAATTTTTTTTTATTAATTTGCATGGAATGCTACAAGGATTTTAATACAAAATATCACTTGAGCAATATAAACTGACTACAAATTATCCTCCTGGTATTTAATTTTGTGATAAATCTAGTTGATACAATTATTGGTTGTGCCTCCTATTCAAACCTTTCATAACAAAGCCCTTCATATGATCAACCCTATAATTTATAATTAATTCTTTGTTTGATACACATAGCTAAAACATTCTTCCAATGTTCACTACACAAACTATGATATCTATTGCCAACATCTGATAAAATGAGATCAATTTTCTGGTTCTACATACTAGCTGGTTGTTTTCTAGCGAATTATATATGATATCATTACTAGAAGGCCAAAAAAAAACATAGGACTAAGCGTTCTATTTTTCTACTTGGAGATGTTTTCCACCTGATATTTCTGGCCTACAAACTGCTAAAATCCTTCATACTCCTTGCCTATGCCTTTCAGTCACTTGATGCCCAACTTGAAGAGAAGGTAATACATCATGTTCATCTCCAACTATATGTTCCCATGCTTGTGTTGGATGTGATTGTTGGTTCCTCCTCTTGCCCAAGTTATGAGTCATATTTTTCATTCACTTTTATCAATTAGATGAACTTACTATTTGGCTTGCACATCTTGATCATGGTAGAGTTCATATTTCCATCAGTATGCAACAACATATTCCTCTTCATGTTCTCCTTGTTGAATTTCATCTTGATGATGTGAGCCATAATATCTTTAAAGAGCAAATAATTGCACAAGTATGCAATTTCTCATACTACATAAATCTATTAATACACGGAAAATATACCAGTGTGAATGTAAATGAGAAAAAATGTTATGTTGATGATCCATCTATGTTCCAACCAATTTATCTCCAACAGGATGTACTTGTAATCAATAAAGATACTAGTGTGGGACATGAGTAGACTCTCGAATTATAATGAAATAAAATAGCCAAGTTATGGATTTGCATATTTATAGAAATATATAAACTGTTTGAATTGATAAAACATAAATTATAAAACGGAATTGCAAAGATAGTATTACTAGGTAATTTTTGGATGCCATGAGAACATCCTTTGAGAAGTTATCACCTCACATGATTATGCAATTTTTTTGGCCTATCAGTGCCTCTTATATGATTTTATTCAAACTTGTCTCAGTGTATTCAAATTGGCTGGCCTCTCCTATAAGTATTAAAAAATAAAAGATGTTTCAACTTTCCTTAAATACAGAAAACAACCAACAACATTCCAGATGCAGCAAATGCCTTTGTAGCAAAACCAGGAATGCCCATGAAATTCACAATTACAGTTTTAAGCACAAGAATAAGGTTTCATATTTATTAAACATCTCACCATGTGCATGTGCCATCTAGTCGAATGAAATAAGTCAACAACATACTAAAATTTCAATTCCACTTATTACAGGGAAAAAGTAAAGCCTCATGTTAATGAAAGGAAAGTTGCTACAATCTATTTTGACTCTGAAAAAAATAGAGAGAGAGAGACTCAATGAATGTTAACAACACAAATTTTTATCCATCAATCCATATGTACCACCTTAAGGATGCTTATGTTATGAAAATATAATCTTCTACGATTTCTAGAGGAAGAAAGGAGAGCCCCATCTAAAGGCAAAGGCCAGAAAAGGCACTGAGTTCATTTATTTGAAGTTTTTTCTTAATTCATCCTTTCCTATTCCAAGAAAGTTGAAATGAAAATCCATTATTATAACAGAATTGTCAGCATTAAATTGAGACTTCAGCTATCATGCGAGGTAAAAATAACCATTCCAAGAAATTTGTTTATTGATTGAGCTTGGATTATCAATTTATCACAAATTTTGTTTTACCACCAAACAGAGTAAAGTATTTTATAATCCATAAGATTAAGAGACATATTTTACATTTCATCTCAGTCAAAACATTGAATTAGCTTTTTTTCTTTCTTGGTTCTCAAGAAGTCTGTAAAAGGGTTCAATTTGAGCCTACCTTAGAAACACAACATTCCTTTCCAATAGTAAAGAGTGGTATTCAAGGGTTGTACATAGTAAATTGGTACTTCCTACAAAATTTCTTGGCCAGTTGCAAGTATAGGAGGGAATAATTGTAATGTTCCAAAATGGGAATATCTACAACAATGAGAATACCTGAAGGTATTCCAGAGTTTGAGAAGAATCCCTATGACTAATAACTGATTTCAAATCACTTAACCTTCAATATACATCGTTTTATAAACCAAAAGGTGGGGAAAAGTGATGATTTAGGCCCTAAAACGAATGTATTCAAATATCTGCATAAAAATAAGATGGGAAAGTGGTTGGATCTGATAGCTAGGGTTATGAGGGACTCCCATGTCAAATTTCAGCAAAAAAAAATGTGTTTTTCTATGTTAAACATTTCCTCCTTTCCTAACTAGGCTAGAAAACCCTGATTTCCCATGACCTGGAGTATGCAGAAATTTACTAAAGCACAAGAGCATAATTTACTGAAGGTTTTAGCTGAAATAGGGTCTGAACATTGATAAATCAAATCATTGACATAGCTCATACATTTTACATGATAAAGACAGAGAATTTACAAGGACAAACCCTCAAGATTGAGGTGATTACAACACAAGAAAGTACAGGGTGAAATGGACATCGTAATATTTAATGGTTGAAGAAGTGTTTCATTAATTTTTAGATCTATAATAGATCTGAGTACAAAATTATAGATCTATTACAGATCAGTATATCAAATGAGTTCTTTATTACATTCCCCTTGGGGATCTCTACAAAATATGAGCAGCTGTGAGTAGATATGAGATCTAAGTCACAAATCTGTAGTAAAATTCAGAAATTTCTAAAGAATATGATGCCCACCAGATCAGATCTGAAATGGAACATAGATTGGTTGACCAATCTATGGATCACCACAATGAAGGGAAGGATCCCTTTCACTAGAGATCTATCCTCCAAACTGATGCAAAACCAACACTGCAACACTAACTGCAAAAAGGATGCAGTTTCCTCAAGGAACTACTCAAATTAACTGGAGAACACTTTGGCCTGATGCCAAGATGGAGAAATGAAGCCCAAACAGGAGAGGCACTCTTCTAGGAGGTTAAAAGACACACTCCATGAGAAGAGACTCCCAAAACAAGCTAGATCTAGACAGATCTAGACTTCCACTTGCTGTAACCTACAAAATTAAACAAATCCTTGTTGGATCTGCGTTGCAGTTGTAGGTAGAGCTTGGCCTATGCCAGATAGTGGACCAATGCAGCACAATCTCCTCCAAGAGACCCTCAAGGAAGGAGGGAGGATTCCTAAATGGGAAACCCCCTCTATTCTCTTGCTAAATAGCCCAGAGAATGATTCTCAAGAATAATAATCTCCTCAACAACCTTTTCCTTGAGTCTTTCCCTTCCTTATATAAGATTAGGGTTTGCAAAACCCTAAACCATCTTCATTCATTTGTCCCCTTTCACATGGAGGACCTCCTCATAGGACTGTGATGATCATCTAGGAGGTTCATTGTATCTGGACTGCATTATGATTTGGTCCTGTTGACCCATTCAAACAGCTTGAACCTATTTCACATACAAGTGGATTTTATTAAGTAAGCCCTAATTTGACTCTGTTCACACTGGGCATTGATTTATTTTTTTGTTTTGGAGTTTTAGAGTTCCTCCTTTACACTTTTATTCATAAGTTAGGCAAACTAAAAATAAAATGTTATATTCCCATTAGCTGCAAAATTTGGGAATATTACAGTCTCCCCCGACAAAATGTTGCTTGCCCTCAAGCAACTCTTATTGTAGATGCAAACTATCTACTCCCCTCCAAATGGCATCCACATAAGGAAGGCTTCCTCCATTTGGTGCAATAGGTTATGTATGTTTGGTTCCATAGTTGTCTTCCACAAATGCATGAGATGACTTCCAACTGTAAGGTTAGATGTCCTCTTCCTATCATGAAGTACAAAATGACAATTACATGATGTCCAACACCATCATAAACACATGAGAGACATAAAATAAAGTAGCTCCTTCCATAAAGGAAAAGCTTCATCATGCAAAAAATTCCTCCATCCATGTTTTATGAACTTGATTAAGCATTGTTATGCTTTCATTCTTAGCCCTGTTAGCCTTGTTGAATCCAAACTCCATCATTCCAGCGTTATGCAAAAGAAGAAGGGAAGGAGCAACATGGGTGGACAAGGTTGTCAAACCATATTCCCCTAATAATAACCACCGGAGCAAGGCCCTTTGCTGCCATCCTCCATCTTCTCCATGTAAGATGGACAAGCCAAGCTTTCCAAAAGATGATGTACATGCCTTTCTTTGCTGCAATTTATCTTTGATACATAAGGCATGAATCAGAAAATGATGAGCTATGGGGTGGTCACAATACTCATTTAAAAGCAACCAAAGCAACAAGAGGTCTTGTTGCCTTCTTTCCTCCTCATGTGCACCATGAAAACAAACCATACTAATGGACATATGATATGTCATATCAGCCCAATACAAAGTATCATTATCCATGCACATCATGATATCATTATGCCAAATTTTATACAATGCAAAACACATAGACATAGGAGATGTCATGTGGTGGCCATACTCTCTCAAGTGAATCAGAATTGTGCCTTCTCTTGCTGTAACATATCATTGAAATCGAAGGCATGATTCAGAAAACGATGAGCTGTTGGGTAGTAATCATACTCACCCAAGAGCAGCCATAGAAATAAGGACTTTTGCAGCATTCTTGCCTTATCAACATGTGGATCATGGAGCAACAACACAATGATGGACATGTGAAATGTCTCATCAACATAGTACAAGCAAGCTCCCTCATACCCCATCATGTGGGAGTTATCCCTTCTCCCAAACCAAAGTACATGCATGAAACATTCCTCAAATAGAAATATAGGTAGACATATGAGACATACTTCAAACATGGATGAATACATAGACATGAGATTTAACATGTGATGTCCAAATTCTATTTTTAACAACCACATCAACCATGCCTCCTTTTCATACACCCTATTAGTGATGCATACAACATGAGATGAGAAAATGAGAATCTTTGGGTAGGGATCATGCTTACCCCAAAGCAACCAGCATTGCCAAGCCTCCTTATTCATTTCATAACTATTATTTAAGGCATAGATTAGAGAATTAGGTGCCTTTGGAGAGTGATAGGAATCTCCCAAGGGCAACCAGCGTAACCAATTTTGCTGGTCCATATATGTCTTCAAGTGATCATGTGACCTCTTGCTCACCATCCTCATCCACTCACTCGAATATGGAAGTTGAGTGATGTGTTGCATAATCATGGCATCCTCTCTTTATAGAACACCATGTTCTTCAAACTGATGAAGAGTATTGTACTCCATGACATGTTGAAGTACACCTTTTATGAGACCTCTTAAAGAGACCTCTTCTTTCTTCATGAACTTCCAAAACTAGTGAGGTTTTGGATCTGCTACAGGTAGAAGTCTCTCTTTGAGTTGTAGCATGCTCATTGAGAGAGTGTCATCTAGAGGGGAGAAAATGCTTCTCATCTCAAGATGTCTACTCTTCCTCTTCTTCTTCTCCACTGCTTCAAGGTTGAAGCTGCCTCTAAAATGCCTCAAGAGAGTTGAAACCTCTTTGTCACAGTCACTAAGTGACAGCATTGTTGGTCTGCAAGGTGATGCATGCACTGTCTCAAAGCAAGTTACATTACTGATCTCACAATTAGCCATTGAACATAGGATAGTTCTAATCCCTTTTTTTGAAACTCTACATATCAACTCAAGAGATTGAATGTAGCTTAACAATGATGCACATGGATAGTTTCTAGTCTTCTCCTTGATTAGATTAAGGGTCCTCTGCACTGTGATATGTCTTTGCTTCAAATCAGAAGTTTGATTTAATCCTTGGCTATGCATTGGTCTTGAATCAATATGTGCTGAAATTTTATTCATACCTTGGATCAACTAATATGTGGGAACCTCTTGACAGAACACAAGAGTTCCTCCACTCGGAACAATGATGTCTCCAACTGCTGGCAAGAATGATGGCTTCCTTCCTTCAAGTATACCAGTGCTGGTATCTTCCTCTTCCTCATGCATTTCCTGATTCATGCATGGGACTTCATATGTTAAGAGCTCAAGGCTACCTTGAAAAAATGCAAGTGCCTCTCCTCTAGATGCAAGTGCTTTAGCAGCAGGTGGTGAAAATGGAGATCTCTTGCCCAAAGTGACAAGATTGAAATCCTCCTTGGTTTCCTTGGGAGATGTCTCTTTGTGGCTCATCTTTTTCCTCTTCTCCTCAAACTCTTTGAGATTTTCTTCAATACCCTTCAATGTTTGGAAAAGAAGCAATGAGATCTCTTCTTCCGTCACTATCCCTGTTGTCTAGTCAATTTAGCATCCTAAATTGCTAACATAAATTATCAACCAGGGCTAGTAAACTGATGAAGTGTGACGCACTATATGTGCCTAAGAAACCTACTTCTTACTTCGTTGTTTTGATGTTTTATTGTTGTTTTGGGGGTTTTATGTTTTGATTCTTAGTGTTCTACTCTAAACTAGAAAGATGATATTAAATATAATTAAAAGGAAGGAAAAGGAAATGTTGTCAAATGAATTAAAGCAGAGTTTTATTTGCAAGTTCTATTCCTAACTAGGAAATGATGAAAACAAAGAGTCCTAATCCATGGATATTACAGCTTCTAAATGAACATTCATGAAATGACAAGTAACTCAAAACACTACAACTTAATCTGATTCATTTAGTTAGATATTTGTTGGAAGAGCTTGTGAAAAAGATTAATTTTAATGCAATGAGGATCTCCTAAAACATAAAAGGAAATGCTGAAACAAAAATTAACTTAAAACATTATAGTGAAATCTCATTAATTTGATAGAAGTTTATTGGAAGAGCTTGAGAAAAAGATTACTATAATGTAGTAAGGATCTCCTATGAAATGTTGAAACAACTTATAACATTACAACTAAATCTCATTCATGAGTTAGAGGTTTATTGGAAGAGATTTTGAAAGAGATTAATCATAATGTGATAAGGATCTTCTATGAAGCAAAACAATCAATAACTCACAATATTACAACTTAGTCTCATTCGTGAATTAGAGATTTATTGGAAAATCTTTTGAAAGAGACTAACTGCAGTATAATGAGGATCTTATTTTTAACTAAATAACAGAAAATGAAATGCTAATAACTCAGAATATCACAATTGAATCCCATTCATTTAATAGAGATGTATTGGAAGAGCTTGAGAAAGAGACTAATTATAATATCATGAGGATCCTTTGTCTAAGCAAATGACATGAAACATAATGCTAAAAGCTATGATTTCAAAAAGCAATCTAAGTAAGGAAATATGAAAAAACATAATTGAAAATGACTTATCTAGAAAACATGCAAAACCTCCTTGAATAGCAGGGGCCCTCTACTACCAATTTGGTGAAATTCTTCAGCTCCTTAAAGTTGTAATCAAAACAGCATCAAAGAAATGAACTTCTTTATTGAAAAACTCACAAATCTACATCCCATTCCATATTAAGCTTTGTTACAAAACACTCTCTATTCCTTTCTCTCCTTCTCCTATTTTTTCACTACCCATGATAGGAGAAATATTCTCCTATTTATACAAAATATGAGAAGTTATCTCATTAATGGGAGTCCATGAATCTCTCCCTCTGTTTCGGGGAAAATCACCCTAGAGGTTTGTTGGGCTAAAAACCTCCACAGAGCATGGCATGCTACTCAAGAAGGACTCACACAACCATACATGTTCATGAAAAACTAAATAGAGCAGATCGAGGAACTTACCCGTAGGTCCTACAGTTGAAGCAGATCCTGCGGGGTCCAAACCCCCAGCAACCCTTCTTCCTTCTTAACCTGAAATACAAGAAGAAACAAGCACAAAGAACTGGTTGTACAGCATATATCTACTCTAAATGTTAGTGAAATCCATGTGAAACATTAGATAAACCATAATAAATGCTTAAATAACAATATTCTCATATATGCAAGCAGACACTAACACGTATATTTCGGGAACAAGATGGTTCTTTTGTATTATAAATAGCATGTACAGAAATAACGAGTGGAGAGATCACCTGAATCCTTCCACGATCTTCGAGCAGACCGTCGTCCGGATCCGTCCCACCCTTGCCTCGCTAAGATTCCTTCCGAACTGGTGCATACGAGATGACATATAGAGAGATGAGCATCTCCAGGAAACAAGGGTTTCTTGTAATGAACTGGGAAGTGCAGGAGGCACGGGAATTCAGACTTGGATAGAGGATTCCAACAGAGTATAATATCAATAATTTCTCTCTCCCTTAGGCCATACACATGAGGGGCTTTTATACTCCCTCAAAGTAGTTTCATCAGTTGGAAACAGTTGGCCACGTGCTGGGGTGGTTGAACTACCAGAGTAACCATCAACCCAGCCCGAAAATAGGGAATTTTAATATATTTTTTAATGATTTTAATGGCATACGTGGAAAAGTACATGTGGACTCGCGTATACACGTGGAAAAGTCTGGGCATAACCGCGTATGGGGATTTTAACACTGTTTTTTAGTGAATTTTGTCCAAGTCTGTAGGAATGGGTGCCCAAAGCCATAAAAGCAATCATGAATCATATGAAGGTGAAAAATGATGCTATAACAGATGCCCCCTAATATATGAGGTCAGAAGGGGTACATGATGGCCAAAATGTATTATGCACATAGAAAGAACTTCGCCAGGACAAGAGAGGACTTCACCAGATTCCAGCCTGCCAAAAAACTAATGAATGAAAACAGAGAGTCAACTCATGCTGAGGCGGGCATACCCATGCTTAGTCAAAAATACATCATATAGAAAGTATATAATAGATCATACAAGTATAGTTGAACTGAAAGTACACAATGAATCATCTGAGCATGGCCCAAAAATATAAGTCTGAATCAATGTCCAAGTATCACATATAAAAAGATGATCAAGGAAGCTGCAACTGGATGTCTGGTGTATAAGTAACTGAATCTCCAAGTACCAAATCATAAAGGGTAGATCTCATGGTACAATCACGCAACTCGGGAGCCAACATATAAGATGTTGTTGTACTGAACTGCAACATATAAGGGTGGACGGCATCACTGGCAGAAACTGAATGGACTATCAAAAGTGAACCGAGAAATGTTGATGCAACCCGAGGTCTTCACCGATCACTATGGCACAATTCTACACAATGGGAATAAATGAGCTGAAGTCGACCATGTGAGAAATCGTTGGATTACCGGTCAATGATGTATACCATTAACCAACGCGAGACAACCCACCAATAATGAAAATGAGTGTCAAGGTGCCCCAGTACAATCTAACAAGTGCGAATGAATGAGTTGAAGTCGAACACTTGAAAGAATCTACCAATCGGGAGGCAATGATGAATCCCCACTGTCGATAGCGAAGAGTCTGCCACTGATGACTGCAAACCCTAAGGTACTGACAAAAAGACTCTAGACCTTATTCCCAGAGCAATGAGTTGGAGTCGATGGGAAAAGATCTGCTGGAAGGAAGGCATTAAGGCATCCCACATCAGTCCAGCGCGAGTGTAACCCGCAGGCCAAGATTTGGAAGGAATCGGACGAAATAGAGTGATGGAACCAAAACCGAAGTACGTTTCCGACATGCACAAGATGAAGCTAGCGCACGGAAGAAACCCTCTGAACCAACCAATAATGAAAGCTGACACAGAGGCGAGAAATCCACCGATAGGGTCAAATGGAAATCCAGGTATTGCACGAATCCCAAGTGTGATAATGTGTGCTGACGTCGAACACAGGGGAAACCACTCAGTCAAAGACCCATGATGATGATCAAATGCTGAGCACGAGGTCACCTATCAATGATGGAAATAGGCCCAAGGTGCGGCTCTAGGTTTGCTCTCAGAGCAATGTGTCATAGTCGATAAGAGACAAACCCGCCGGCAAGAAGTCAATGGGGACCTTCTCAAACCAGCACGAGCAGAAGACAAAAACATCTGATGTGATAGAACATGATACTGACAAGACCGGGAAGGCCGACTGAATAATGAGTCAAGAGACACCGCAGAATGGCCGACTCTGGTTAGACTTCCCTTGAACAAAAGCACAACTCATGATGACCATGGCAGTAAAAAGTGACACTGTATAAGTCTGTTATGCAGGAGGCAAAACAAACTCTCCATATGATTGGAAGAGATAACCAACCGGGGGAGAACTGACCAGTGAAACAAGGCAAAGGCTGAACCTAGGTCAAAACTAAAACCATCCCAAATGAAGGAAATATATAAGTGTATGTGCGTTGTTCAAGGGCGACAAACTGACACTGTACTACCATCAAATTACGAAGTGACATCCCGTTCCCGCTCTTTTTGTTATATTTGATTTTTTTGTCTTTTTCATATAATAAGCCCGAAAAAGAATAAAATAATACTATGGTACAATGGATAGAATGAGTATCAAGAAACAGATGCACTAGTTCCTGGGATTGGAACAATCCTATGCTCAATGCACGGTGGCGGAAATTGGTAAGCGATACTCAGAGGAATGTTCCATCCATGGGTAAAAGGGTGTCAAGTCGTGATAGCCAAGTGCATGCAATGGTTAACTTGTACAGATAGACAAGGTCAAAAGTTGGCTTAAACATTGAGTCCAAAATGAAGCCGGCTAAAGGCCAGGATAAACAAGTAGCCAATATGCAATGCAGTAATACAACTCAACAACACCAGGGAGCCTCTAGGGTAATAGCCAGAAAAAGAAGTGGAGAAGAAGAAGAATGAAGCTTCAACACATAAGTCATGGCGGGACTAAAGAGGACTCCAGAGCCTACATAAAACGCAGCATGGGCAACAAGTGATAGCGAGGAACTAACTAGGAAGCCCATGTAAAGGAAGGCTCTACCACCAAGTCATGATTGAATAATCGGCGAGTGAAATGGGTGTAATAGTCATGACCTGATGGGATCGACCCTATGGCAAGTGATTAGTATGGAGGCTAGTATGCAAGATGCAGCGGAAAGTGATTTCCCTAACCTATATGCCAGTGAAGATCATATACCTGCCATGACGAGTCAGTAATCATGGATCAAAAACCGGGAAAAATCTCAAATTCGTCAAAATGTACCTGAAAACATACCAAACTGGGCACTTCCAAGCATCCGGGTTATGCAGCTTAAGATAGATCGAAAAAATAAGCATAAAAAATTTTTGCGAAAATTTTCAACTTTTTGGACATAAATAGACAAATTACCTCATATTTGGTTCATTGTTACATTGCTGATTTGGAAAAAAGTGCTCTGGAGCAAAAAACTTCTTTCGTCAAATCAGGAGCAACCGACCGTCAAATCGCACCGAATTTGTCAGGTAAGCTCATCAATCATCCTTGCAAATCATTTTGTCTGTTCATAAATTAAAATTTAGTAATTTTCACCATAGAAACCCTTGCTAAAAAACACGGGTTTGCGCATACGCAGGTTGGTAACGATAAAGTCGCGTATACACGCGACTGTGCATAAAGAAAGTCGCGTATGCGCAGGCCCAAATGAAAAATGCGTAGCTAATGAAGGATTTATTGAATTTTGACAGGATGACCATATCATGGAGAGAGCGTGAACACAGTGCAATTGATCAAGAAGTCTTGCGAGATCGAGCATCACTAAATATTCTTCGGAATTGCGGTTTGCTCAAGTTTTTCAAAATGCCAAATATGAAAAGCAATGTCCGGTTGCTAGAAATGCTCGTGAATTATTGGGAACCAGAAGAGGACTGCTTTATGATAGATCAGATGCTAGTACGCATTGAAGTGGAAGACATATATTTTATCACTGGACTCTCCCGGAGGGGAGAACCAGTAGACTTGCACGGGAAGCCCCTGGGAGGGCTAACCGTGGAAGATTACGTCCACGTGTATTGCGTAGAGGGTTCCAAGAAAGTTGGAACTCAAATTGCAATTAAAGATTTAAGGGATTTTCACATGAAAATCCTCCTTTTCACCATTGGCAGAGTGGCAGGATCTGCCTCCCTACACCAGGCGTCCAGGACGCAAATGATCATAGCAGTGGAATGCTTAACTCATGTATATGATTGGTGCACGGCCCTATTGCTGAACATGAAGCAAAAATTAACCTCAATCCGCCAAGTAAAGACAAAACATTTTGGATACGGTACAATTTTGATGACATTCTTCTTCGAGAAGATACCAGCATTGAGACCCAGAGTGATCTCTACCATCAGCAGCCCAAGAGACCCAAGAATTGCCCGCTGGGCAGACATGATGAAGAGATTAGGGGGAAGTGAAGTTCCCCGGACCACTTGGGATGATGAGTTCTTCCTTTGGTGGGGAGAACAAATCATCGTTGTGGAAGACTATCCCTATGCCGGGATGGACTTTCGTGGAGATCCAGATCTTGTTCTTCCACCAGGCACAGCATGGGGCACAGTTGGTAAGTTTGCAAAAAATTTTGACTTATATAATTTTTTTGGATTTTTTCAAATATGTATGAAAAAATGAAAAACAAACATGTTTTTGATTGGATTCATAATGACTTACAATGTAAACATGATCATGATACAGATATTGGACCAGTTCGACCTGAGGGTTTCCCACGCCACAAGCGTCGCAGGGGCGAAGCAGATATAGTGGATTCAGACAGGACCCTCCAGGCTGTACAGAGGAACTTGGAGGGGTTAACCCGCCAAATACCTATGGTTGCCGTGGAAGATCTGCCGGAAGCCATCCAGAGACGGGTGGTAGGAGTGCCCCGAGACTGGGTACGGTTATTCCGCCGAGTTGCCACCGCGATCATGTTCTATAGGAACACGACTTCTGGGCAGGGACCTCAGGAGTAGATAGATATGATGTATCAGATGACTGTATATTTTTTGAGACTGAACATGATCGGGCATAAGCCCAATTTTTGTATGACTTTATGGATCCAAATTTTGTAAAGTTTTTGAACACTCTGATGATATATATACAGCGATGTTTGATGTGATGTGATAAATGTATCAAAATATATGATGTTTTTGATGATTAAAATTTTATTGTATGGAATGATTAATATGCCAATCTAGTGCCTGATTAGCTAATGAGTCTGCCAACCAATTGTCAGCTCGAGGAATATGAATGAAAGTTAAAAAATGAAATGATCTTTGTAGCAAATGTACCCTCAAGAACAATCGTAGTAAAAATGGATCTCGAACCCGATAAGTATTGTTCAACTGCGACACCACCAGCTGAGAGTCCAAGAAAACTACCAACGAATCAACACCCAAAGATATTGCCTCCGAGAGTAGATAAACAACTGCAGTGTATTCTGTTATATTATTGGAAGCAGGACCAATGCAGACCCCTCTTGATACTAACAGCTGACCGGAAGGATAATGAAGCACCCAAGCCGCGGAAGCTAAGTTCCGGGTGTGTCTACTAGCACCATCGGCGAAACCAAAATGACTCATGACATCCAACACAACCTGCCAAAGCAGATCAAAAAACATCACCAGCTCATCAAAAATCAAAAATCAACCAGATATGTACAAAGCAAAAACTATTATATACAAAAAGCAACATGCTAGGCCGAAGCCTAGGCATAATACTTCTTCAAATAGAGCCCATTTTGGGGCTCCGGCAACTCGTTCCCTTCGAAATCAACCAAGGTATACGCTCCTTTCTTAAGGACTTTTTTAACGATATAGGGGCCATACCACATAGACTTAAACTTTCCTGCCCCCAGGGCATCTTTTTCTTGGGCATAGACCAAAACAAGGTCACCTTCCGAAAAAACCCTGGGTTTGACCGCCTTATCGTATTGAACTTTAACTCGGTTTTTATGCGCTTCATTCATCGTGGCGACATCCTGATGCTGCTCATCGAGATGTTCCAGATGAAGGAACCGTTCTTTAAGACTAGAAGTGTCAGGAAGAAGTTCAACAGCTAACTTAAGAGAAGGAATCTTGCATTCAATGGGAAATACGGATTCCAACCCGTGCACTAGCTGAAACGGAGTAAAGCCAGTTGCAGTTTTCACTGACGTCCTGTATGCCCAAAGTGCAGGATATAGCATAATATGCCAGTTGGATCTAGCTTTATCGATTGTCCTTTGAAGAATTGTCTTCAAGGATTTATTCACGGCTTCCACTTGCCCATTGGCTTAAGAGAAGGAATCTCGCATTCAATAGGAAATACGGATTCCACCCCGTGCACTAGCTGAAACGGAGTAAAGCCAGTTGCAGTTTTCACTGACGTCCTGTATGCCCAAAGTGCAGGATATAGCATAATATGCCAGTTGGATCTAGCTTTATCAATTGTTCTTTGAAGAATTGTCTTCAAGGATTTATTCACGGCTTCCACTTGCCCATTGGCTTGAGGATAATATGGAGATGAATGCTCCTGCCGGAAACCCAATTTGAGAGCCAACTCAGCCATCATACTATTCTAAAAATGACTGCCATGATCAGTGACAATCTCTCTAGGAATACCAAAACGAGCGATAACTTGGTTGAAAAGGAAAAGAGCTGCAGTCTCACCATCATTCCCAAAAGTAGGCATAGCCTCGACCCACTACGTAAAGTAGTCTACTGCTACAATAATGTACATGTGACCTTTAGCCGAAGGCGGGTTACAAGTAGTATAATCAATACCCCACTTTGTAAAGGGACCGACAGTAATGACTGGAAAAAGCAGAGCTGGATGAGCGCGCATTTTTCGAGTATAGACTTGACACGGATGACACTTTTTGATCGATTCGATACAATCCTTGAAAATCGAGGGCCAAAAGTACCCAGCACGCAAGATTTTTTGGGCTGTAGCAAGCCCAGATAAATGACCCCCACAAGCTCCACTGTGGGAATCATTCAGCACAGCCTCAGCTTCTTCGAGAGTTAAGCAGCATCTTAGGATTGAATCAACCCCTCGATGGTATAAAGCATCACCAATAATCAAATAATTCTTGGCCAAGTGACGCAACTTACGACGCTCATCTTTCGAAAAAGTAGAGGGAAACTTCACAGTCTGGAGATACACAATGATATCTCCGTACCAAGGATCCTGTGAAGAGATAAGAAACAAATGTTCATCCGAAAAGGATTCATCATAGATCATCTCTTCCCCACAGGGCAACTCGGAGATCAATTCCGCGAAAACTAATGATTTCTTGGACTTGGCAGACATAAAATCAAGATCAAATTCCTGTAAAATCACAATCCATCTATTGTATTTTCCCCCAATCACTCGCCTACTGAGGACAAACTGAAATGGATTGGCTGCTGCCAAAACATAAGTTTTTCGAAGAATAATGTAATGCCGGAGTCGCTGCACAGCATGAACTGCTGCTAAAGCTAACTTTTCTATCGGAGTGTACCGGAGTTCAGGTCCTACCAAGCCTCAACTAAGGTAGTATATAACATGCTCTGCAAAAGCATCATCCTCCTGAACCAGAACCATACCAATAGTAGATTCTGCTGCTGCCAGATACAAAAGGAAATCCCTGCTATAATCAGGTGGACTCAATAAAGGAGCAGAGGTCAATGCTTTTTTCAAAGCATCGAACGAGCGTTGAGCGAAGTCATCCCAAAGAAATGGAACTCCCTTCTTCAACAATATCATAAATCCCTTTGTAACTTCAGCATAATTTACGATAAATATCCGAAGAAAATTAGACTTTCCTTGTAGACTTTGAAGCTGACGAATAGAGGACGGGGGAGGCAACTGAAGTATTGCCTCAACCTTGAAGGGATCTACCCTAATCCCTTCCTTGGACACAATGAATCCCAATAACCGACCGGATGTAACCGCGAAAATGCACTTGTTCGGATTCAATCTAATCTTATAGAACTGACATCGTTCAAATATTTGCCGGAGGTGAGCAGGATGATCCATCCTCTTTCGAGAATGAGCAGCCAAATCATCCAGATACGCCTCGATAATCTTTTTGATGTCGTGGAAGGCATATGACATGGCCCGCTGAAAGGTAGCCCCAGCATTTTTAAGACCAAAAGGCATCTTCTTGTATGCAAACATACCCCAGGGACAAATAAAGGCAGTCTTATGTTGATCTTCAGGACGGATAGTAATTTGATTATATCCGGAGAAACCGTCCATGAAGGAGAAAATCTCATTACCGGCACACTCGTCAATGATCCGATCGATAAATGGTGTGGGGTAATTATCTTTAGGACATGCTTTATTTAGGTCTCTGAAATCGATGCAAACTCGAATCGTTCCTTGCTTTTTATCTACGGGAACGGGATTTGAAACCCATTCAGTCAAAGGAACAGGGAAAATGAATCCCGCCTTAAGCAGCTTCTCAACCTCAGCTTTGATAGCTGCTGCCTTCCTAGGATTGACCGGACGAAGTTTTTGCCTCACCGGCTTAGCGTTTTCATAAGTCTTGATCTCATGCTGGACAATAGATGGGTCTATACCAGGCATTTCCTCATAAGACCAAGCGAATACATCCCTATACTCTTTAAAGAGTTCGGTATAAATTTGAACCTCTTCACGGGAACATTCAGCTCCGATGAAGACATTCTCGATAATATTGGGATCCCTGGAAATGTTCACCGGGATAGTAGGAGAAATCACAGCCATGTTCCCTTCAACATAAACCTGTGTTGGTGCTAAAGGGTTCAAGACTGGGTGAACAGGACCAGGAGACTGAGGACTTGGAAAGCTTGTTTCAACTTCGCTCAAGTCAGGTAAAAAGTAAGACCGATGATGCAAGTCATCCCACAGTCTATCTATACCAGTCATGGCTTCCAGGATGGCCTCTTCAGATGGAAGAGTGGTATCAAGGCAATCCTGGGCAGAAGAAGAACTAAGTGTCCAAGCCGGAGCCACATCTCCATCCAACTCTTCCCGTGACAGAGGAGCTGGGATGGATTCTACAGAGTCAACAATAGACTGATAAGCAATCTCAGATGCAGAAATAGGAAATGCCATTCCACCCACTTGACCTTCCACTAATGTGGCAGTAGGGGAAGGTAAGGTCCAAGGGTCCAAAAAATAATGAGTTCTGAAGAACTCTCTTCGAAGAGGAGCCTTGGAGGATGAAATTGCATTAATATGAACCGTAGGAGGAGGAATATCGAAAGTACCCATCAAGGAAGAATACATTCCAACTCCTAAATTCTCAACAGGCGCCTTAGAATTATCCAACTTAGGAATAGATGAGTCAGTAGACACATTCGGGTCTACAGGAGGACAGTCCAGTTGATCCACTGTAACGATCCTCCCTTCGTGAGGGAAACATATAATGCGAATAATGAGGATGCAATGGCATCCATCTCATAAATCCAGTTTCTCCCCAACAGAAGGTTGTAGTCCAAGCTTGCATCCACTACCTCAACCTCTATATTGACAGTTTTGCCCCCAACACAGATGGGAAAAGCTGGGACAATACCATGGGGCCTGTGAGAATGACCGTTGAACGCAGTCAGAAGGGTGGTAGATGGAACAGCTTTGGGAGATCCAAGTGTCTTCCAGCATGCGAGAGACATCACGCATGTGGAAGCACCCTCATCAACAACCATCCGAAAGATGTTACACTTCCGGTACAATGATTTAATATGAAAAGCCATGTGATGAGGAAGTCTCTTCTTAAAATTAGACATATCAAAAGTAATCAGAAGAGAATTTTTTGGATCAATGGCCCCAATGGCAGTGAGCAAAGCACTGTGCTGAGTCGGACAAGACTGGAGTACCTCTAAAGCTGACATAGCACAAGGACTCTGCGCCAGATCTTCCATAATCAAGTAGTTCTGGGTAGCCCTAGCATTTGGATTAATCGTTGATCGCTTAGAAGATGCTTTGGGCATCCGAGGCATAGACTCAACAGTAGGCTTTGTAATGTGAAGCGGCTCAGTAGCATCAGGAATATCCTTAGCTTTCGAAGACTCTTCTCCGCCATAATCACGGGATCTCGTAGCGATATCCGCGTGAGCACTCATCATGAAAATGTTCGATGGAATTTCCCCTTCCTGGGTGCCCCTAGAGGAAGCCCCAGGATTTTGGTTTGCGCCAACAACTAATTGTTGCCCTTGACGAAAAGGGTTTGTTAACACAGCCTGGGAACTAGAAGAACCCTGCTGGGCTAACAAGCGTTGCGCATCCTGAATTTTAGGGCAAAGGTGTGTAAGATGGTCTCCAGCACATAGCTTGCATGGAAACTTCACTTTCCTTTTCTCCTTTGGACCCTCACCAACATGCTCGTTGGTTTTATTTGCATTACCCTTCCTGTTCTTTCCCTTTTTCTTATTATTTCATCCCTTCTTCTTCCCTTCGGATTGTTGATTTCCTTTGGGATCATAAGCTTGGACAGCATTTATGGACAAAGACTGGGAAGGTGATGTCTCAGCAGACAAAGCCTGACCAGAAGGAGCAGATTGTAAATACAACTACTGCAATTGAGTAAGCAGGCTGGCTGCACCACTATTGATTGATCCAATCAGTCCGTCGCCATGAGGACCTGGCTTAGTTTTAGACAAATCTAATTTGGAGCGAGGAGCATTGGGAAAGTACTTGTGAAGGACCCCATACTAAGAATATATCAACTCTAGCTGTTGGGCCCTGAAAATGGCCTGCTCCTCAGAAAATACCCCGGAGAGGGATACATCTTTCGAAATATCTAACAGCAGGGATTTGAGAAACCATTCCAAAAGGAATTCACCTGGGATATGAGCTTTAATCAGCCTCTTCCTTCTCCTCCATTCCTGAATGTGATCAGAAATGTGGGTTGCATCATCTTGCTTAAAATTATCTAGGAGTTCAGTCCTAGCGTCATACCGGACAGGCAACTGAAAATGGTTCAGAAATGTAACAACCAGTTCTCCAAATGTAGCAAAACTGCCCCCAGTTAGCTCGATATACCATTTGGCAGCGTTTCCAGTTAGGGTGCGTTGAAATAATCTCAACCTAATCGAATCATCGATCAGGGAGTTCAAAGAACACCATAAATGGAAAGTAGTAATGTGGTTCGCCGGATCTTCTCCATTCTTACCTTCAAACTTTGGAATGTCTGAAGGAAGCTTGGTGGGAACCGGAGGCCACCCCGGACTATAACGAATCGGATCATTAGTCAACTTCGACAGATCTGGCAAGTTTAACGTTGCCAGAAAAGGTAAGCGAGGCGGAGCCTGAGGATTCCATCCTTGATGGGATGGATTCCCAACATTCTGAAAAGAATACCCTGGATTTGATGAGGCACTAGGTTGCCAAAAAGGACTCGTAGAAAAAGGAGAAGAACCTCCTCCCAACGCAGAGTTACCAAAGCCCAGACCAGTTCCCCCTGCTGAAGTATGAAATGAAGAGGAGAGCCCCTGATAGGGGTTCCAGGCATTAGAAAGAGGAGAAAAGGCATGGTAAGCACTCGATGAAGGGAAAGAAGTATTCCCTTGATGACATGCGTAAAACTGATTCCCTGCCCCCACTGTAGTGAATACAGGGTTCCACCCTATAAAAGTAGTCGAACTTTGCCCCCCAGACCAAGGGTTGAAACTATGGGTCTGAGAAGTAAAGGAAAAGGACCCTAAAGAAGGATTCAAACTAGGAATGTGTCCAGTTCCGAAGGGGAACCCCTGAAAAGAAGCTGATCCACTAGCCATGGAAGACATGGGTGTAGATCCAGCTGCAGCAGCGGAAAAGGAAAAAGAAGGAATCCCACTAGTGGGCATTCTGAAACAGAAGGGACCAGAATGAGAAGCATGTGCTTGGGTGAAACCAGAGCCAAACACAGTAGCACTAGAAGCAATCGAAGATAAAGCAATAGTGCCCCCTCCTTCAACAGAAGCAGGAGTCTGAATGCCTGCAGCACTCACAGCAGAAGCTGCGTTCCCAGTCGTGGCCATCGAAAGGTATGAATGATACGGAAGATCTTCCGGTCTCTCTGACTCAGGTCCGATGTATTGAACAACGAACGGATAATCAGGAGGAAGAGGAGATGGACCTGACACAGGAGGTTCAGGTACTTCTTCAATTTGAAAATCTTCTTCCTGAGGAAATAAAACTCGTGAGGTGAGCGGAACGCTCCTCTCGGAACCGACACCAGAATCAGCTATGAAACCTTCAGACCCTTGTGGAGGATCTCTCTCCACTACGTCAGACGTCACAGGGTGGTAACCACCTGCTAAATCACTCCTACGCCTTCTCGAAGAAGGCTCTGGACTCTCAGGAGATAACCCCCGTATTCTCCTCGATCGACAAGGCGCTTGATCAGCCACTTTTATAGATTTTAAATTAGACTCAAAAAAGTGAAAAGCTAGGCAAGCTAGGAGCAAAGAGCACTCACTATAAGAAAAATCCCTGAGATACAATCAAGCAAACAACCTCCAAGTATTTCCGCTCTGGGTGATGAGGACCGGACACCAAAATACAGGAAAGCGAAATATAGGACCTCCCGAAAGCAGTCTGGGATGATTAGGGCCCAGAACAACTAGCGAAGGTATCAGAAACAGTTACGCCGACATCCTAATGACAGCCTTTGCCGGCTCAAGCACCCAAGCTTCGCAAGGGCACCCCCCAGAAGTACTGCTGAAAGTGATGCGACGTCTGCCTCAGGTACCACGGGTATTCCCCCCCGCAGTCACCTATGTGGAACCTAGGAGTGGCAACTATGGGCACCAATCCGTGTCAGAAGCCGGGTGGAACGGTCTTGAGGTCAGATTCAGCAAATCAGAGAGGGGGTATCTCTCTTCTTAGCCTTCACTTCCCCTCGCGCTTGACTCTCTGGAGGAGAGCTTTCCCGGTCCACCTAACGGAGTTGGATTTCGCTCAATTAATCAACTTCTATGTTTTTGTTTGAGCGGCCTTGGAGAGTTAACTCTCCACTCACCTAATCCAAGGCCCTACAACCTAGCTAGTTGGTGTATGACACTTAGAAAACTTGCTAGTTGATTTTAAATTATGTCGCTTATTTTAATGGGCTGTTATGTTAAGTCACAGGGATGTGGAAATGAAACTTATGATGTTTTGACGCAGAAAGAAATTAATAAAAACCAAACTACATGCAAATGCAGTTATTGTCTTTCGATGAAAAGCAACTTCTACACGGGTTCTACGAGACTAAAAATTGTATTTTTTTATTTTCAGATAGCAAACTCACACTCACAAAAACTATGAAAATGACTAAATGCTTAAGTGCACCTGATGCAAATCACTACAAGCATGCAAATCCTAAGATGCAAAATATCCTAAAGCAGAGTGAAATTTCCCAAAAGTCCTTCAGTTTTATCTCTTTTTTGGTTGTCCAGAAAGCTAGTTCCCAAAATCAAGAACTCTTAATATGAAGACACCAAAAATGCTTAACAACAAGAGGAAGAAATCAATGACAACTCCTTTCCAGAATCAAGCCAAAATCCAAAGGCAAGAAACCTCAACAAAGCTTCAAAAGATACAAAGAAACGAAAACAAAATTGCAAAAACAAAAGCAAACAACAAAGCAAAATGTTTTTTGAGCTTTTGAGTTTTATAAAAGAGTTCGAAAAGACCAAGTAAAACTATAAAATCCCAAGCCAATCAACACTGAATTTCAAGCAAAAACTTCAAAAATTCTCCAAATCTTATAGGGCTAACTAGTAGCAAGATCAATATGAGCAATAGAAGACAAGAAAACTCAGCCACTCAGCCTAGAAGAATAGTGCAACCTTGCCGCAAACAAAAAC
>CM076570.1:951619485-951668300 GCA_034641835.2 Pinus albicaulis
GGTGGATGGATCCTCTTGATAGGATCGCTCGATGGCATGTAAGGTGTCCCTATATCGTGGGATTTCTGGGAAATTATGGGTATAGTGCCCATAGTTGCTGCAGATAGCGCATGCGTGATTGGTACGCAATTCTATGCCTTTACCTTTGGTGGTAGGTTCATTTTTAGGGTAATGTGGCATCGTTATGTCTGTCTCAGAGCCAAGGAGTGGTTTTAATTCATCCAGGTCTGGGAAGATCTGGGTAGGTGTTGAAGCCCCTGAAATCCTAGCTTCAAACATTGGGGAAACCACCCAGTCTAGACCTTGATACAACTCCTTTTCCATTTGTGATAGTGGCTCTGACTGGATAATATGGGACTAGTTTCCCAATAATAAATGAAATGAGTTGATAATGGGGTGTTTGTATAATGGATGGTGAAATTTGATATTCAATCTACTGTGTGATAAATACAAATAACTCTAAACTAACCCAGGTTTTTAAAGATGAACACGATTCAAGAATAATTTCAATCAAACAAATAATCATAAATATGAATTATTTATTTCAAAGAAAGATGAGATTTCATATGATGATAACTCTGTTTACGAAATTAAACAGAGTTAGAATAACGTATCGTATTCACAAATTTATATTTATATATTGTCTATACATACTATGGAAGATAACATTTCTATATTTTCATAAATGATATAACAGAGAAATGTTTTAGAAACATATATATATATACATATAAACAATAGCAATTTTAATAGGAATATTTCATCGCATAAGAAAATTGAAACAGGAATGATAGAAATACCAGATACATTTAAAATTCTCTGGTGAAATTGATACTTTGATCCTATTCTTTCACTTAGAACTATCTCCAAGACACAAAAGTGCAGACTCTTAAAAATGATTCCTTATAAAATCACAGAATATGATCCATCATAAAAATAATATATTTAGAAGTACAGTAGTGTATCTTCCAAGTCAAAAATTATTACAAATTCAAGACCCCTTTCTAAATAAATGAAAGGGGTTTAAATAGCACTAAAAATCCTAACAAACTATCCTAAACATCACTTAGATGTTGTTTTGAATACCAAATCCTTAAATCTGGGGATGAGATTTTACAGAGATAGATTGGCGGTTCCCATCAGAATAGATCTTAGATACTTCCTATGTATCTGATGTGTGCAGCTGGCATATCGATAACATATCTTTGACTTATGGTAGATGACTCAAACGAGAATTTAGTTGACCGGTGTAGGTGGCATCAGAAAATTCTGGAAGCATATTAGCAATTGCATGGGAGATGCATTTCATAGTCAATTTTTGGCTGTGTGGTTTGACTAGATATGACCAGAATGTATCGCATGTTAGCTCTTTTATTGCATCAATTTGTTGGTACCTTCTTTTCAATTCTTGCTCACATTGTTTTTCTAACTCTTTTACCTTCGAAAGTTGTCCTAGAATGTGATCAGAGATTAATTTAGCAGTATGTAGGTTATCATTGGTTAACTCTACCACATTGTTCATTAAAATTATTTCCCTAGAAATGGCTCTCTCTGTTTTAATTAACTGTGCCTCCCACTCTGCAAACAGAATTATGTATCTGCTTCTTGAATTTTAGGCAAATTAGCTGCAATTCCTTGATCTGTTTCTTTCCATGTGAGAAATCCTGAGATTTTCTCATCGGCATCTTCAAATTCAATTCTTGAGTTTGTTGTTTTCTCTGCAAGCGACATGGTTATTTCACATAAAAGATCAACCATTATTATCTTTTGAGATAAAATATTAAGTTGTAATGATAACATTTTATTTCATTCAAGGGATTCCTTCTTGAATTGATCTATCTCAGGATAATCTTTAAATATTTGCAATTTCTCTTGCAATATTGCATTTTTTTTTTCCTTGGCCACTTTTTCTTTTTGAAGAAATGTCTGTAATTTGTTTACCTCTTGGGTCAGTTGTTGTTGTTTTCGTATAGCTTGCTGGTCAAGATTTTTTCTTTCAGAATCTAACTGTTCTTTAAGTTCTTCATTATGTTGTCTTTCTTCAACTAATTACTACTCCAGCTGCACTATTCTTTGGTCTTTTTCCTTTATTAACAAATTTACCTCTGAAGATTTATCTATGGTTGCTGCTGTATAGGCTTCCGCATACTGAGATAGTTTTGTTAAGTCCTCTGAAGGATCAATCTTGGAGTTTTTCCAAACAACATCCATCAATTCAGCCTCGAAAGATGATAATAGATTGTGGTCCAGTTTTCTTTTCTTTCTTTTCCTCTTAACCACAACTCTATGCTTTGGATTTTAGAAAATGTACAAGGGTGGTATATCTTCAACTTTTAACACAATATCCTCAGATGGATTCTCAGGAATAATTTCAACATTTGGAGTGTTGGTATTACTGTCTGTCTCTTTAACTGTGATGATAGATGTCTGTGTTGTATTCAGCTTCTGAAAATCATTCTGTCCTTGGATCTGTTGATCAAATTGTTCACCTTCTTTTGAATTAACATGTATATCAATATTGGAGGAGCTGTCAACTTTCTTTTTTATGTTTACTTGTTTAGTTTGAGTATCACTCTTTTTTCCCTTTTCTTCTTTTTGGTCTTCTTGGGATAGCAGAGGAGTTGTTTGTAGCTGGTCAAGAGGGATTTTTAGTAACCTCTTATTCCTGTAAAGCATGAATTTATCCATATCGCTTGTTTCCATTTTTGAACTTGCTTGTTGCTGAACCTGTGCAAAACCTTCAACTGAGACAAATAGGTCATCGAAACTATCATCTTCATGTTGAAACTTGGAAATTTCTACCATAGATGTAACATTAAGGGCGATTTTCTTCAGATCGTATTTCCTTGGGGCAATGAATGCCAGTTTGAGTTGTTTAATTTTAAAGGCCTCTTTCTCTGCATGCTTGAAATCCTTGAGAGTGTAAGATCCACTTTTGAGATGAAATGTAGGCCACATTTGTTTCTTGGAGGTCTTAAGATTCCTGGACAAACCATTCTCTGTAATCTGATAGGAAATTTCCTGAGCCAGTAATTTATCAGGAATGTATAGAGGCAAAACATGAGGGCTGGTTACACTTCCGAATATTCGTATGTAAGTGAAATTATCCTCTCCAAACTAGTTTCCAATTAGGTTAAGTCGAGGTTGGCCTTATCTAATAGCCGCGGGGAGGGTTTGTTAAAAATGGCTTGATGAATGGGCATTAGAAATCCATGGAAAATCTTATATACAAAGTTTCTGTAATGTGCTTTCCACAAATATTTATGATAGATATGGATAGGAGTGGGGTCCTGAGGAGTCCATTTCCATCCAAAAATGGGAAATTCGGAATTGAAGCATATGGCATCTATAATGTAAGCACACAGATGAAATGGAGGTGTCATTCCGGTAGACATATGCCTATTCCTTCTATAATCAAGAATTTTATTTGCCATATTATCGGATAGGATGACTGACCAATCCATAATATAAGAATTCACGGCGGTATCAATCAGAGGTACCATTTCAATAGAAAACCTTGCAGAATTGGAAAACCCGAACAGTCTGCATATCATGGCAGCAGCATAGCAATAGGGAGGTGCTATAGATTCTACAGAGTACATACCTAAGGATTAATGTTTGTGTTTCTCTGGAGCTTGCCTCCATTCTCTAATAGGGTCTGACTCTATTTCATTTTTTGAAGCAAAATCCTCTAGAAATTCTTTGTTGTAGATCTTCTGAGGCTCTGGTAGATGATAAATTGCCCTGATATCCTCTGATTTAAAGGATTCGAACATCTTCCCATCAGCTGTGAAAAACACTCTGTTTGTGATGTTTATGCCCTCTATTACCCATTGTACTAAATCATAGTACGGAAATACATTTGCTCGAGCCGCTACTCTATGAAGATAAGAGTCTGCCAGTTATTTGAGGGGATTATCTTCTGATTCTGAGTCCTCATCTGGCACTGTCGCTTTTTCTTCTGTCACAATGCGATTTTCAGCTTCGAGCAGATTATAAACTTCTTGCCAAGACATCTTTCCGAGACCAAGGCATGTAGTATCGGTTATTAACTTAACTTTGGCCAGCTTTTCCTTTGGGATGGTGGTAACCTTTGATTTCTTAAGCTTCTTTGACATTTTCTCTGACTAGAAGCGCTTTAACAGGTCTACAAATAGGAGGAATATTTTTTCTACAGATCTGTAAATAAGTGGGAAATCATGGAAAATTCTCTTAGAATCGTAAGGAAAACAATGAAGAATGAATAGTGTCATATAAAAAGTGAAATCATTTAAAGCAACGGCATATATTGAAAAGAAATAATATGCAAAGGATTTCGTTCATAAATTAGACTTAATGATCTTCATCTTAAAAATTAAATGCCTTTATGGAAAGTCACTGTTGGCGAGAAGTCAGGTCTCGCGAACAAGACCCAGGTTCAGGAGTTGTGGCCAACAAAAGGGGTCCGGTGTAGTATAGGAACACGCCGGCATTTTCACCCTGCTCCGGAGAGCAGTGAGTCTCACCCGAGGCGTGCCGCAACCACATGCAGAAGGGGATGAGATCAATGGCAAGGAACAAATTCGCAACTCATGAAGGACAGTGCATCGATTACATACACAGAGTTATATACACAAGATCACTTAATAAGCATTCGAGACATTTTCAAATAAAATTTTAAACCGACGTAAACACGTTACAAGCACATAAACATCTTATTGAGACAACGACCTTCCATTGTATTAATCTCTTGACGAACACATGATTACATGGCATTTCTCAGCGATAGCTTACAAATCTGACGATGGATTCCGAACAGAGAGGTAGAATAGAGAAGATGAGGAACCATAGGAAGGACATGCAGGATTCTTCCGCAGTCGCTCTGTGCGCCTTTCCCTGTCTCGAGCCTCGCAACCTCTTTAGCATCCTTCTTCTTTTCAGCCGGGTGATTGTTATTTATTCACCCGCTCTCGCGACTATCAGTTCCTCTGTGTCTTTACTTCAGCTTCTCTCGGCTTCTCTCCTGTTATCTGCGTGTTCCACTTTCTGTCTTCTGCTGTGTGTTTCCTTCATCTGCACTTGTCCCTGTTCTATCTCCAGCTATCGCATGCTTCCGCGCCACCTTGATAGCTCCACGACTCCTGGTAGTTGCGGCGTGGTCGCGGTTGCCATGTGTATTCCTACCACAACTCAAAAAAGGGCAAAATTCAAAATGTCTTAGCCAAGATTTCAAAACTAAACAAAAACAAGGGCCCCAACAGGCCCCGACCACAATTCCTTGACTCGTCCCCGAGTCAATCACAAATAACAGTCTCCACTTCCATTGCCCCACTGGCTCCCGTGCTCTGTTCTGCTGTGCCTTCACCCCGCGCCCTTTCCTTCTGTGCTCCGCCATGTGGTTGTTCAAACAAGGGCCCCAACTCCGGGACCCTGCGGAGCGCTGTATCTCTAAGCCCGGTGAAGTCCGCCACCGCTTGCTGCCATTCCTGCATAAGCAAGTCGGCTTCTTCAGAGATCCTGGTGGCGGCGGACTCCTCTATAGTCGTCGGGACAGTCCCGAACAGCGTGGCAAGCTGGGCCTCGGCCTTGGCATCCAACTATTGTATGGATTCGGCACGGGCTCGGATGGGCGGACGGATTTCCCGAATGACTTGTTTGGTCGCTGCCGAGTTGGCCTCAGTCTGTTGCATTTGAATTTCAAGCTCGTTCGCCTGGGCATAGAGCTGATCTAACCGTGCTGGGTCCGCGGTCTCCTGAATTTCACGGGAAATTTGTTGCAGCTGGGCAGAGATAGGCTGCGTCTTGACAGTGAGAGCGAGTGAGCACTCCTGCAGACTTCGCAGAAGGGCATAAGCCTCGCCCACAGTGGAATGGAGAGTCGCCTGCATACTAATTGCCTGAGTCTTCTTGGCAATCACCTGTTCTGAGTGGAAAATCTGTGGATCCGAAAGGGTAGGCCGTGCGGCTAACGCCGCTTGGAGTTCCTGGGTCTCCCTGCATAGCTCAGTGAAAACAGTTCGGAGGTGGTGAGCCTGGATTGCAACACTATCCGCCGCTATACTGGCAGGGAGTGGGGCATAATGAGCCCTTGCAGCGGGCCATAAGTCGGAGAACACCTGAGCATCAATGGTGACCTACTCCTGTAGGTAGGTCTTCTCCCTAGTCAGCTGACCGCGCTGTTCAGTAAGCGCTGTGATCTGGTTGTGCTGCTCGGTACACCGCTGCTGCAGCTCTGAATGAATCTGTTCGGCCTTTAGGGCCGCCCGCTGAATGAGTAGGTACAGCTACCCTGTACCCCATGGTTCTGCATTGGTTGTGCTGGGAGCACCCTGCTCCGGCATCCGTTCCTGCGAAGGTTGGCCACTGGCCATGGATCGGTTTGAGGTATTAGGAGGATGGACCGTCGTCTGCTGTTGCATTGAGGTGGCCATATCGGACTCCGGCCGGTCTTGCTGAGTAGTCTGGTCTGGGGGAGGGTCAGCCAAATCAGCCACAACAGTGGTCAGTCGGACAGATATAGTCGGGACAGGATCCTGGGATGTGGCCACGGGGTCAACCGGCGGTACTACGGCTGCAGTACTGGAGGTGACTTCCACCCCGTGGTCTCCTCCGAAAAGTTCCCGGATGAGAGGATCTGATACAGTGGCCGATGAGTTGGATGGATTGGAGGAGGTGGCAGGTGGTTGGCCGGTGGAGGGGGTAGTGGACGGGGTGAAAGAGGTATGGGGGAGGCGAAGGTTGAGGAACTCTGACGGATCGATCAGAGGTTCCTCCGGAATCAAAGTCGCTGTGATTGGAGTGGATGGTGGATCATCGTCCGTAAGGTCCACCACTGGATCTGTGACAGCAATGCGGGCCCTCTTGGATGGAGGGGCGTTTGATGGATCAGGTTCTGGGCCCGTTTCGCCCATCGGTGTGATAATAGGGGTGGTCGAGGTGAATAGGTTGGTGGGGATGGGAGAAGTGAGAGGGGCGGTATGGGAGAGAGCAAGATACCGACCGAGCTGAAATTCAGAAAATGAGGGAAATAAAGGGGCACCACTTGAAACAACTTGGGTTACCACGTTAAGACTTTGTACCTGTGCATTGAAGTGCTGTACGACAGGGATCAGTGATTTGGGCAGTTCCTGTGCGGTCCCAGCTACATCCTGTGGACGCCCCGCCGCAACCTGTGAGGACCCCGCTGCGCTGGCATCATCCGCTCAAAGTTATATCGGGGGATCCCGTCGCGGATGTGCTTGGTGACCCCCAGCCACGCAGAGACCTCGCGGTGAAATGTATCATCATTCAATTGGAATCTGAGGGGCGCCATGTGGAAGGTGGCTTCCGGCACGCAAGTTGGGCGGAGGTAAGTGTGTCTGTGGCTTACCCCGAACCACACCTGCTCACTATACTAATCCAACAGGTGCCTGGGCACCCGTTGCTGGTTAGCTACCACGTCTGTCATCAACCCGTACCACGCCCGAAATGCTGCCGCGTTCACCTGTTTGGTGCTGGGGTCCGAGGACACCTGCCAGGGGGTGTATTTCATCGCGAGCGGCTGGCTCGCGGTAGTCTCCGCCGGCATCCGGACAGGAGGAAGGTGCCATTTCCACATGGCGAAAGCTAAAATCAAGTAACCGTAAATGAAACTGGTGGTACGCTTGTATTTCTCTTCGCAAGCCGCGAAGATTTCTTTTAGAACAAAAGAGCACCAATTCAGCCTGACTCCCTGGATACAGTGCTCCGCAATGGAGATTGTATCCAAGGTGCACTCTCCCTTCGTATAGTGCCGCATCGTCTTGCTAGCGATAAGGTAGCAGGCGAACCGAATTTCTGGGTTATTGATCAAATCAATTTTGGCACCTTTGCCCCCCCGGCGAGTGCCATACTTGGTGTACAGGTCTGAGTCACCCAACTTTCGGGCGCGCTTAGAAGATGTCTGGCCGGCAGCGGAGACATCTGCACCATTTTGAGACAGCCCTGTAAGCCGATGAATGTCTTCGACATTAATTGGGATTTCCTCATTGAGCCACAGGGACCCGTTCTGTATTCGACTGAGGAGGAACCGGGTGCATTGCAGAGCCGGTCCTGTAGTTCCAAAAACTGGTAGAGTCCTTAGATTCATCAAGGACGACTGCTGGAGGCCCCTGAATTCTTGTCGCATTCGGCTGTTGGAGCTACTGCCTGGCGTGTAGTGATGTTCCATGTAGGTCTGCCAATGGAGGTGGGGGAATTCAGCTGGGTCGGACAGATTGGCGTCCATCATCACTGCGCTATCATACTTCCCAACCAACGACTCTGTTTGGTGGACTCGACTGTCTAACACTGGTTCAGGAACAGATAAGGGAGCCTTCGGCATCTTGGCGCGGCACTAGTAAACTTGGAGAATTCTTCGGGAGTTTCCTGTTGGGCGCGGTGCGTTTTGACGCTGCAACTGCTCTGGAGTCGCTACAATTTCCAAATTGAACTGCTCCGTCATTCTCGTGCTGTTGCTCTTCATGCAAATTATGTCATCCACTGGCACGAGCGGAGTTGATGAGCCTCCATAACGGCAATTAATTCTGGCTATCCTTCTTGCCTACGATAATCGTGCGATCAGTCGCATGCCTGTGTGTAATCTGACAGTTGCTGACGGCGTCATGGGGAGAGGGGCAGACGCGACGGCTGAGGGAACTGCGGGTGATGGCAAATGATTACGGTATGATTACTGTCTACTTATGGTAATTTATGAAGCAAATCTGAGTGATCCTACGGACTGACAAAAGGACTGACGGAAATGATCTGGACTGACACTGGCACGGGGATGGATCCTACAAGGATGACACGCTGGACTGGCGCTGTGACACGTTGGACTGGTCTGCCCCGACCACAGTCGGTTGCGGTGAGGTACCCGCAACTGACCGGTTATTTGACAGACTACCTATGAACGGAAAAGACTCCCTACGCTCATCTCGGTTGCGGGAGAGTTATTCGACTAAGATACTCTACGGGTTCTCTCGGTTGCGAGAGTTATTGATGAAAAGTGAAGGGGACCTACTCCTGGTAGGGTTTCAGGCATGCGCCATTCACCCACCCAGAGAGAACTGTACCGTCCAGCTGTGCCAACCAAACGGATCCTGAGTCGCGGATCTCGATGACAAAGTAGGGTCCCAACCAGTGCATCTGGAGCTTGCCTGGAAACTTCTGGAACCGGCTATCATATAAGAGAACTTTGCCGCCAACTTGGAAGGCTTTGGTTTTGATGTGGCGGTCGTGCCACGCTTTCTGTCTGGCCTTCTGAACCTTCTGGTGGAATTCCGCCAGGAATCGGGCCTCATCCAGCTCCTGCAGCTCTTGGAGACATTCCCGGAGCGACTCCTCTTCTGAGAACTGGAGAGACGTTGCGATCAAAAGACTGGGTACAGTGAACTCGGCGGGAATCACAGCTTCCCGGCCATACACCAACTGGAATGGTGTCTGATTGGTCAAACGCTTCACCGTGGTCCGGTAGGCCCATAATGCCGCTGGGAGACGCTCGTCCCAATCGTCGCGCTGAGCATTGCAAATTTTAGTCAAGCCTTTTTCGAAAATCTTGTTGAATGCTTCCACAGTACCATTGGCCTGTGGGTGATATGGGCTGCTTTTATGATGTTGAATCATAAAGGTGTCTAGTAGTGACTTGACCGTGGCATTAATGAAATGCGTACCCTGGTCGCTGGTCAAGCTCCGTGGGCAGCCAAATCGGCTGATGATGTGTTCAAAAATGAACCGGGCAGCGGTCTCTGCCGAGCAGTCGCGTACCGCTGCTGCCTCAGCCCCCTGGGTGAGGTAATCCGTGGCGGTAATGATGTACCGGGCCTTAGAGTGTCTGGCGACCGGGGCGATGGGACCTACGAAATCAACAACCCACTTTTCAAATGGCCGCAACACATGCATTGGGTGTAGCGGAAGCTCGTCCCGGTGCGAAGGCTGTCCCGTCCGCTGGAAAACATCGCAGCGCTTCATATAGGCCTTACAGTCAGCATGTACCGTCGGCCACCACAGCCCAGCTTGGAGCACCTTCCTTGCGGTGGGTTTTGCACCCACATGCCCTCCCGCAACACCACTGTGACATTCCCACATCACTGCTTCCCGTTCGTGGTCAAGAACGCATCTGCGCAACACCTCATCCAGGCCCAGTTTGTATAATTGCCCCGCGATCAATTGGTAGTCGGCCGCCCGGACAACCAGGTGGCGTTTCTGAAGCGGGGTGTAATCCTGAGGGCACTGTCCTGTGGTCAGATAAGTGGCAATGTCAGCCAGGTAATCTGGTACTACTTCGACTCAGAAGAGGTCGGCATCCGGCAGCTGATCGTCCAACGAGCCGTCATTCTCTCCCATCTCCAACCTAGATAAATGATCGGGACCAACATTCAACCTGCCAGGCTTGAAAATCACCTCAAACGTGAATTCCTGGAAAAGTAGAAGCCAGCGACAGATCCGTCCTTCCAACACAGGCTTATTTACTAGATACTTCAATGCAGAATGGTCCGTGAAGAATGTGAATTTTCCGCCCAGAAGATAGTGGCGGAATTTCTAGAGGGAGTACACCATCGCCAACGCCTCCCTCTTGGTCGTGGTGTAATTCTTCTCCGCATTCGATAACCGACGGCTGGCGAAGTATATGGGGTGGTCAATTGTCGTCTCCCCGGGTTGCGCCAATACCGCCCCGAGTGCAATACCGGACGCGTCAATATGCACATGGAACTGCTTATCCCAGTCGGGATGAACAAGTATGGGTGCCGTCGCCATCTTCTCCTTCAATGTGTCAAGTGCCTTCCTGCACTCCGCCGTCCACTGAAACACTTCTGCCTTCCGCAACAGTTTCTCCAAAGGGGCCGTAATTTTTGCGTAGTTGCGAATAAACCGCCAGTAATATCCTGTGTGCCCGAGCAGTGCCCACAACTGCTTCACGGTCTTGGGGGCCTCCATGTGAACGATGACCGCGACCTTTGCGGGATCAACGCAGACCCCTTTCTTGCACACCACGTGGCCCAAGAGTGTACCGAATGGAACTGCAAAAATGCATTTCTTCAAGTTCAAGGAAATCTGCAGCTGGTGACACCGGTCAAACATAATACGCAACAGGGAGGCGTGTTTCTTCAACAGGCTGTAGACGGTCCATTCGTCCATGTAGACCTCCAGGAACTTGTGAATGTACTCCCGGAAAGCAGCAATGACAATCCGGGAAAACACAGCCGGTGCGTTCTTCAGACCAAACGGCATAACGTGGTATGCGAATGATCCCCACTCAGTGGTGAATGTCATCTTAGCTTTGTCTTCCTCGGCAATGCGCACCTGATGGTAACCCGAAAACCCATTAGTGAATGAATAAGCTTCGTTTCCCGCAACATGGTCTAGGACTTCGTCGCTGAAAGGGGTGGGAAACAGGTCGTGGATGCAGGCATTTTTCAGGCTCCGGTAATCCACACAGACCCAGATCTCCGCTTTGTCCTTCTTGTTCTGGATGACAATGGGACTCAC
Source organism: Pinus albicaulis (assembly GCA_034641835.2). Taxonomy (NCBI): domain Eukaryota; kingdom Viridiplantae; phylum Streptophyta; class Pinopsida; order Pinales; family Pinaceae; genus Pinus; species Pinus albicaulis. Next base: position 951,630,949 of record CM076570.1, read on the forward strand.
CCACTCTGCTTCTTCTACTGGAAAGATGAGACCTGCAGCCAGCATCTTGTCAATCTCCATCTTGACCTTCTCTTTGATACGTGGGTTCAACCGGTAGGGTCGGTGCTTCACCGGCCGGGCCCGCAGTTTCAGCGCGATGCGCATTTCGCCCAGGTCCCCCTTGATCCCCTTCAGGTCCGCAACTGAAGGCGGGAACAAATCTTCATATTCCCGGAGGAGGCTGAAAATTTCTTTTGTTGTTTCCTCGTCCCAATAATCTCCCACCGTTGCGAGCTTGGGTTTCTTGTCCGTTCCAATGTTCAGCTTCTTTGTCTTTAGCGGCTGTAAATGGACTCCTTCCGTCGTCGGCTCTTCACTGATGCACCGCTCGCCTTCCCTTTCGTCAAAGTAGAGATGCCTGAGGTCCTCCAGACTATCGTCATCCGGATCACCGTCAATCCGTTGGCAAACCAACTCGCGTCTGACCTCAGGTCGCGACACCACCGGGCCCTCGTCAGGCTCGGGGTGGCGGAAAAAAAAGACCTCCTTGACTACCTGTAGGGCCTGAGACTCCTGCGCCGTCTCCCCTTCGAACAAGAAGCACCGAACGAACTTATCCGCAACTGCCTACCAAGGGCAAGTTCCCCGTTTCCGCTCTTCCTCCAGGTACCAGGCCTGGGGAATTGTACCCAGGGAGTGGATAAACCTGTGGACCCACAACTCCTCAGGGTACCAGTTGCTACGCCACTGTTCCTCACAGGTCCGCAAATGGTGCCGCGGGTCGGAAGTTCCATGATACTTAAGCGTGCTGCAAGGGCCTTCGTCCTCTTTAAAGCGTGCCCGCAGAGCATCCGCCACGCACTCCCATCGCAACAGAGTGTTGCGGTGATTTTTCCACCACCGTGCCGACGTTGACTGCAAGGCCACATCCAAAAGTGGCATCCGGCTTTCAGCTGGGACCATGTCTTCCACCTTGGTAATAAAAGTATTGACTGCTTACATGTTCGACAAGGTGGGATATCCGCGGATCTCCGTCCCTACCCACCGGACTTGGGCAATGGAGGCACATCTCCGCGTGGTGGTCTCATACCCCCCTTGCTGCCAGTCTTCCCAAGCGAGTTCGGATCTGAGCTCCGAGCTCTGCACACTCCGCTAACTGACAGAGCCAGACGTGGTCGGGTTAATATAGTCGTCCTGCTTTCCCGCGGTCATCTGATAAAGGTGGTCCACCATCTGAGCATCCTCCCGATTTTCCACTGTTTCCGTACATCGTGGGCCCTGATACGGGTCGAGAGGCTAGGTGACCCGGACCTCCCCATCCTCAAAGATCATCAGCTCCTTCTTAAGGTCGATGATGGCGTAATTCTCAAAAGCCCAATCAATGCCGAGTAAGGCAGGATAGGGATCCTTGTCGCCCATGATATCAATAACCTCAAAATCGGTGTATGTCTTAACTCCCGCAACGTCGACCTCGACACCCTCGAGCCGGTCGATTGGCAGAATGCAGTACTGGTTCACCATCCTGAGTTGGATTGGTGAGTAGGCTAGCCGTGGCCTTCCAAGAGCCTCCCATGTCTTTCGTGGCAGAATGTTGACGTCGGACCCTAAGTCCAACATGGTGTCGCTGATTTGGAATCCCGCGACCTGCGTGTTAAGCTGAAATTCTTTGCCTGTTTGTTGCTTGTTCCGCTTCACGCGCTGCACGTATTGAGGGCCAGCGTCCGCCGGATCTCTAAGTTCCGTGCGCCCCTGCAGTGCTCCTTCCAAAGCATGCTTGAGCTGCTGCCGCAGCGCAGCGTTGTCAACAATCCTGAGGAATAGCCGGAGCCAATCCTCAACCACAGTACCTGCGACGTTCTGCGCACCAGATTCCGGCAGGATGGGCTCCTCCAAACCTCCCTCGTTCCGCAACTGGGCGAACGCCTCAACTGCCTCCTGGAAATACTTCTTCTGGACTTCGGGCCTGATCAACTTCTTCGGGGATGCCGGCCGGACCACTCGTGCTGGCTCCTTCCCGTGGGCATCCTCTCCAGTCTTCTTTCCGCCCCTCGTCACAATCGCGACGTTCTGCAAGTCTGGGGTTGCGGTCCCTCGCGGCTCCGAGTTTATCAGATTCGCTCCCCTCTGCCTCGCCCGTTCTTCCCACTTCTTGATGAGCTCCGGACAGTCCTCTGTAGCGTGGGTGTTTACCCGGCACTGGGAACACCAGGGTCGCCGTGGAAGGGGACATTCTCGAGCCACGTGACCCTCCTGGTCACAGTTATAACATTTTACTGGACCGCGTCCGCCTGTGCGGCCTCCCTGCATTCCTCCGCCTCGTCCCCTCGGAGCCTCGTTCACCCTGTAGGAGGGACGATCCAGTCGATCCGCAAGTGCGTCAAGCGCCCTGCACTGCTCAGTTTTGTGAGTCGTGGACACACAAAATTCGCAGTACACATTATTTGGGCCCGTGGAGTACTTCTATAATATCGGGCACATCCGAGGAGGATGCCCCAGCATCCGGCAAATCTCGCAATACTCTGTGGTGGAGGAACCCGCTTGCGGTGGGAACCCCACGTAAGTCTGTTGCGGCTGGTAGACTCCCTGCGGGTTCATCGCCGCGCCGCCACTCGGCGGAGGACCCCCCTGAATTGCTGCGACCGAGGGTCCCGCTCCTGTGCCGCGCAACCGAGGACACTTGGTTGCGACGTGGCCCTCGACCAGGCAATGAGTACACCAAACATTCGGTCACGCTGGTCTCACTGGCTGAAGCTCCTTGAGCTTTTCAGTTAAGCTGGCAATCTGGTGTTGTAACCCTATCAAAGAAGGATCTTGCGGGGCCGTCCCCCCCCGATATTCCTGGGGGTAGCCTCCCATGGCTTCAATCTTCATGGCCTGCTCCAAAGCGTCCTGCAGATTATCAATCTTCTGCTGAGTGAGAGGGGTTCGTGTCAAGGGGAGCAGAGCCTTGATGAACCAGTCCCTTTGGTGGTTTGGATCGATCGGGTAGCTAAGTTTCCCGATCGCGTCCTTGAATCGCCGCATCAACTCCCACGCGGTCTCACCTTCCTTCTGCTTAATTTCCCACAGCTCTGACAGGCCCTGCTGGTCTGTCTGGGGAAGCTTGAATTCGCAGACAAAATCCCGCTTCACGTCCGCAATTATGGGGTTAGGGTGAGCCTCAGACCACTTGATAAACCATCGCAGAGCCCTCTCTCTGAGCGTGGTTTGGAATTCTATTAACTTCCCTGCATCTGGCATCTGGCGAGCCCTCCAGATGGCTTCGCACAGGTACCAGTGTTGCTCTACATCATCATTGCCCTGGCCAGAGAACTCTGGATACCGGGTGAAAGATCCAGCCATGTGTACTTGCGGAGAATTGACCAGGATAAAGCCTCCAGGTCCTGGTTGCGTAACGGTCCCACTAGGAAAAATACCACTACTAGTAACGCTGCTGTTACCGGACGTTACTGACGCTGATGAACTATTGTATGACTGACTCAATGCTTGTAACTGAATAAAAATATTACTTAAAGGTTGATACAGTACCAGGGGAAGGTCGGGATCCTGGCCATGTAGAAGGTGAGAAGTAGGGCTGCCTGGAGGGGTGGGTGCCGTCTGATCTTGAAACATCCGCCGCATCACGCCGTGTCATTCATCATCGGAACTCTCTTCGGGCCGCATCTTTCCATTATCTTCGCTAGTCACGATCTCTCTTTCTCGCGTCGCTGGGCTCCCATGCACCCACTGCACTTCTACCGCTGTCCTGTCTTCTTCCCGGGTATCTAAACCCATAGTTCCTGTCCTCTGAGGCGCCTCCTTCTGATTTTTCCTCTCGATCTCTCTTCTCTTCAAATCTCGCATTACCCTTCTTCGCCACCTATCGACGATCTGTGCCCGCCGATGCGCACGTCACTCCCGCAACTTGCATGCGGCTTCAACATCCATTCCCCGCTCCCCACTCTCACATTCTACACAGCATCGTTCCCCTCAACCCTTCCCCCAGTACGGGAGGTTTACGCTTCCATACTTGGTTTGTGGAATTCAATCAACCCTTCATCCACCATCAGAGCTTTGATCCACAGCGTAATCTCCTTCAACAGCTTCCCTCGTAGCCCTGAGTGGAAAACAGCCTCAGCTTTCGAGAAGGATTGGTAGCACTTAGCAGCAAACTCCACAGTGTATCCTTCCAACATGGTCCTTACCCAAAAATCCACTGCGTGGGTTAGTTCAGTGTCTACCCGATGCAGTGCCACCAGGTCTTCGTGTGCCCACCTGCGGTTTATCTTCCACGAGCCTTCTTGGGGCACCGTCGCTCGTAACCTCCGCAACCAATTGTAAAGGTCCATAGGGAACCTTCCCCAGAAAATTTCGTACGTATCACTGGCTGAGTCAGAGAAAAGCACAAGCTCCTTGATCGCCGCCTCCTTTTTCTTGGTTAGCTCTGCTTGCTGAGCAATGAACTGGTCAAGATGATCATCCCACCATCGCCGTATCGCTCCTTCAAAAATCCTCGATACCATGATCTAGATCCCCTCAGAACATGCAGGTCTCGGCAACGGAACCATTTGTTGGCGACGAGTCAGGTCTCGCGGACAAGACCCAGGTTCAAGAGTTGTGGCCAACAAAGGGGTCCGGTGTAGTCTAGGAACACGCCGGCATTTTCACCCTGCTCTGGAGAGCAGTGCGTCTCACCCGAGGCGTGCAGCAACCACATGCAGAAGGGGATGAGATCAATGGCAAGAAACAAACCCGCAACTCATGAAGGACAGTGCGTCGATTACATATACAGAGTTATATACGCAAGATCACGTAATAAGCATTCAGACATTTGCAAATAAAATTTTAAACCAGCATAAACACGTTACAAGCACATAAACATCTTATTGAGACAGCAACCTTCCATTTTATTAATCTCTTGGCCAAACACATGATTACATGGCATTCTCACTGATAGCTTACAAATCTGATACAGATGGATTCCGGAACAGAAAGGTAGAATAGAGAAGATGAGGAACCATAGGAAGGACATGCAGGATTCTTCCGCAGTCGCTCTGTGCGCCTTTCCCTGTCTCGAGCCTCGCAACCTCTTTAGCATCCTTCTTCTTTTCAGTCGGGTAACTGTTATTTATTCACCCGCTCTCGCGACTATCAGTTCCTCTGTGTCTTTACTTCAGCTTCTCTCGGCTTCTCTCCTGTTATCTGCATGTTCCACTTTCTGTCTTCTGCTGTGTGTTTCCTTCATCTGCACTTGTCCCTGTTCTATCTCTAGCTATCGCATGCTTCCGCGCCACCTTGATAGCTCCGCGACTCCTGGTAGTTGCGGCGCGGTCGCGGTTGCCATGTGTATTACTACCGCAACTCAAAAAAGGTCAAAATTCAAAATGTCTTAGCCAAGATTTCAAAACTAAACAAAAACAAGGGCCCCAACAACAAAATAAAAAGAGAAATGGAAGGTTTGAAAATGTTGCTACAAGAAATGCTTCGTAGTGATGACTCCATGAATCTCACGATGAAAAAAAGGAATGTTAATCATGATTTTAGAGACTCTAACTTTGCATTGAAGACTAACAACATTCCAAATTTCGATACGAGGAAGTTTGATGGAAAGGATCTGGTAACATGGATACTACACATGGAGCAATTATTTGATCTACATGATGCGTCGAACACATAAAAGGTACACATTGCATATTTATATTTAGAAGAAAATCAATTTGTGTGTAATTGATGGATTTTTTTCTTATAAATCAATTATCACTTGGAATTTTTTTTCGAAAGAATTGGTGGCACATTATGAGGATAAAAAGAGTAATACCTTATTTATGCAACTGATAAATCTCAAGAAAAAGGGTTCAATGTCAGATCGTACTTCCAAATATTGAATATCAAAGTAAATGATATTCTAGAGGAGCATAGGATTAATGTTTTCATATGGAATTTAAAGGATAACATACAACATGAGGTTCACCTTTGGGAACCTGATTCATTGGAGAAGGAATTTAAGGTGGAAAGAAAAGTTGAAAGAAAAATTATGGAAACAAATAAGTTTACCACTCACAACTGTAAAGTTGTAAGTGTTACTGCTACTAGCCTTCCACAACTTGCAAGGTTTACACCACAACAATTGGAGGAAAAAAGAGCAAAAGAGCTTTGTTACAGTTGTGATAGAAAATATACTAAAGTTCATAAGCGTGTTGAGAATAAACTATTTTAAATAGATTGTGAAGAGGATGAAGAAAAGGAATAAGAAGCATTAAAATAAGACGATATACACTAGGAACCAACCCCATAAAAAGAAGAAATTAATCCGGCTATATCTTGTAATGCATTGGTGGGAATTACCACTCCTCAAACTCTCAATATTGAAGTATATATCAATAATAAAAAGGTAATAGTGATTTTTGATTCAGGTAGTACCCATAATTTTATTCATTGTAAGATAACCAAAGAATTAAATTGCTTTCTATATCCAACACTAGAGTGTCAAGTGATGGTTACAAATGGAGTAACTATAAATTTCTTTGGAAAGTTCCATAATATCAAGATAATCATGGGAGATTTTGTATTTTTTTTGTAATCTTGGTGGGACTACATCTTCATCATGTCCAATATATCACCTCGATCGGGGTGGGGAATTGAATCAATGACTTCACATCAAGGAGTGCCTTAACATAGCACCTGATCAACGTCTACCCAAGGCCTCGTGGAACATGGGAGAATAAGTATTAAATAGTCCATGGATTTCCATTCCAATGAGTGGTGCTGATATTATACTAGGAGTCCAATGGTTAGAATCTTTGGGGATGATAAATTTTGATTTTCAATAACTTTTATTGAATTTTTTGTTGGGAAGGAAAAGAAATTGAATTAAGGGGTATCACAGGGAAACCTAGGAAGATAATCATCTCTAATGGCATGAGAAAGATTTTGAATAAGGAAAAAGAAAGGGTAATTGCACAATTATGTTCACTAGATGTTCAAACATCTAAGTCATCATTTTCTCTAGATCTCCAAAAAGTCTTAGACAATCATTCCAATGTGTTTGAGACTCCCAAAGGCCTCCCAAAAATTCATGATAATGATCATGCTATTCACTTGATTATAGGAATTTTTCCTCCAAATATGAGGCCTTACAGATATACATATTCCCAAAAGAGTGAAATTAAACATATGGTTGCATAAATTCTAAAGGCTGATATAATTAAACCTAGTCAAATTTATTTCTTTTCTCTAGTAATATTGGTGCACAAGAAGGATGGATCATGGCGTATTTTTTTGGATTATAGGGAGCTCAACAAGGTCACTATTAAAGATAAACTTTCCATTCCTTTCATTGATGAATTGTTGGATGAATTACATGGAACAATTTACTTCACCATGTTGGACCTTTGTTCAGGATATCATCAAATTAGAATAAAGAATGAAGATATTCATAAAACATCATTCAAAACTTATGAAGGTAATTATGAATTTTTGGTCATGCCTTTTGGCTTTACTAAAGCACCTTCCACATTTCAAGGTTTTATGAATTCCATTTCAAACCCTTCCTTAGAAAATCTTTATTAGTATTTTTTGATGATATACTAATCTACAACAAGTCTTGGAAGGATCATGTTCAACATGTTGATAGGGTGCTAAAACTATTGGAGGATAAAGAATTATATGCAAAACCCTCCAAATGTTTCTTTGGAGTATAGGAGGTGGAATTTTTGGGTCATATTGTATCTCAAGAGGGTATTAAAGTAGACCCTAACAAAATTAAATCCATTAAGGAATGGAAAATCCCCACAACCATAAAGCATCTATGGACCCTAACCAGTATGGTGTACGATATGTCAATTTGCGGGATTGCATGAAACAAATTTTTGCCCAAGGGTCGGAAAATATCAACCTGAGTTGAAGCAACTATTTTGTAGATTCTGTTTGTCACTAGGACATGATGAGCACCACTGTCACACTTATGATATGATGTTGGACTGAAATATATAGAATGCATGCTGAACATACCTCACCAACATCTCCCTCTAGGCGTAGTGGATTCCAGGGTAGAGGAAGAGGACGAGGAGGTGGATCATCTGGTCGAGGAAGAGCACAAGTTATTTGCTACAAATGTGGAGATGCTGGTCATTATGTGCATGACTTCCCAAATCCAGTGCGACAATCATGCATGTATTGTAGACAGTTTGACCATGTGATAGAATATTTCCCTGTTTTGATTACTAATATGTAGGAGAAAAAGACACAGACTCCAACACAAAATATCCAGATGGTTAGATCAGAAACTTGCAAAGAATATCCTAGCGTAAATGTGGTCACTAGGAGCAGTGCAACTACTAGGGAAAGAAATCAGCTACTAATCTGTGGATCCATAAGGCCCCTGAGAATCAAGATGGATTTTATTTGCAGTGCGCAAAGGAGAATTTTTTTGAATCGAGGAAAGAATTTACAGAGGGAAGCACATCAACATCAAGTAGACCAATGAAGGAAGCAGGAGTAGATGAAGAGATCAAACCATTTCTACAAGCTTGCATTAAGTTACTGCGCAACAAAAAGGTAGTATAGAACCTTCAGGCTCTGATAGATAATTGCGCAGAGAAGGAACACTCGCTGGTAGAAGAGAAAGTTGTCAACAAAATCTATAAGAATAAGAAGAGAATGGGTAGAGAGATGTGTGATTGGTGTTTATGAGATGTACCAAGTTATTCTAGATATGGGGTCTGATGCAAATGTTCTAACTAAGAAAACATTGTAGTGCATGGGATAACCCAAGCTAGAATGGTTTACCATTCAAGTGCGCATGGAAAATCAATAAAAAATCATTCCATTAGGAAGGCTATCGTAGGTTGTAGTTAGTATTGAGGGTGTTAAGGTGCTGGCAGAATTTGAGGTTATACAGATTGTGGATGATATTGATCCTTATCCCATGCTGCTAGGATTGGACTGGGCTATTGATATGGATGGTGTTATAAACCTGAAGAAGCGAAGAATGGAGTTTGAAAGTAATGGAACCATAGTCATAATTCCCCTATACCCTGCAGAAGGAAAAAGATACACAGAACCCGTGCGCATTGATGATGATATTGACCAGATCTGTAAGATGACTCTACGCGAGGAAGATTGGATCAACCCAATGGTTGATGGAAATCTTAATTGGGAAAAGGAAAATTCTTGTTTCTCATATTCTGATGAAGAATTAGAAAACTGGCAGAACCGATTGTATGAAGTATCTGTGCTACACTGTAATCCTGTGACCATATCTCTTCGATGTATAACATATAAGGTATGCGAATTACCACATTATGATGGTTTAACTGATGTAAACATATTTTTAGGAGAGCTTGAAATAAATATACCAGAAGGACAACGATTCCATGCTTTGGATGTCAGACTGCGCTACTCCAACTAGATGGTGGGAGACTCATAAAGAAAACATGGGAAACTGGGATGAATGCATGCGCATGATGAAGTTACGCTTTGAATGTCCAACTATGAGAATGGAAGAGGTCTACTTTGGAAAGGATGATCTGTGCAAACATTTGGCTAAATGGAATTAGGTATGGGGTGTAGAATCGAGACCTGAATGAGTCCACATGTTTATTCACACATTGGGGAAGGTACATACTGATTGGTGTCTAGAGACAGAGCTGCGCTGAGATACTAGTGAATGGTCTACGTTGACAGAGAGTTTTATTCTGACATTCAGCTTTGATAGTGGGTTTGATAAGATTGGAAAAGCATTGCATAATATTCAAGAAGTCATCTTTGATACAACAAAACCAATGATTGAGTACGCGCTACCAGCATGGGATGCGCAGATGAAGGATATTGTGAATTGCAGAAATTTGATGATTGAAGAGAGTGAAGAAAATCCAAGGAATATCATGATTCCAGAATCTAAGGGACATCGCGTAGTGGCTGGGCCCTCGATCACTTTACTAGATGTGAAAAAACCCCTAAAGATCCGACAGGTAAATATTGGATCTGAAGAGAAACCAAAGTTGGCAAAGATTGGGGACTATTGGGATGATGACACAGTAGGAAAAGTTGCTAAGTTGCTGACAAAATATCATGATTTATTCCCTAAAAAGTTCTAAGAGTTGAAAGGAATCATTGGAGAACTTGGAGTCATGAAGATCACTTTGAAACATGATGCACGCCCAGTGAAGCAGCGCCCATACAAGGTGAATCCAAGATATAAGTAGAAGGTGAAGGAAGAGTTGGATAAAATGGTTGTTGCAAGCATCATAGAACCAGTAGAAGAGACTGATTGGGTAAGTCCCATGGTAGTACAAGATAAGAATACAAAAGGAGAAATAAAATTTTGTGTAGATCTGCGAAAATTGAATGAAGATTGTGTGCATGATCCCTTCCCAACTCCATTCTCTAATGAAATCCCAGATAATTTTGGAGGACAAGAAGCTTATTCATTCATAGATGGGTTTTCAGGGTATCATCAGATCAGGATTGTGCCAGAAGATTAAAATAAGGCTACCTTTACAACTGAATGGGGATATTTTTAGTATACATTCATGCCCTTTGGCTTGAAGAATGCGCCTGCCATCTTCTCGCGTGTATTAGTAGCTTTCAAAGAGTTTATCCATAATTTCTTGGAAGTATACTTTGATAATTGGACCATTTTTGGGCTGCTGAAAAAGCATGTTTCAAATCTACGCTTAATGCTTGATACCTACAAAAATTATCAGATTTCATTGAACTTGAAGAAATGTGTATTCTATTTGCCATTTGGGATACTCCTGGGACACATTTTCTACCAGCAAGGGTTGATGGTAGATCCTGCAAAGATCATAGTAATTGTTAATCTGGAAATACCTGAGAATGTCAAACAACTGCACTCAATATTGAGGCACACTAGCTACTATCCGAAGTTCATTCAGGGTTATGCGCTGATAACTACGCCCATGGAGAAGCTGCTCAAGAAGGATGCGGCATTTTTTTGGGATGAGGAATGTCAAAAGAGTTTTGAATTGTTGAAGGAAAAGATGGTCACTGCACCCATACCGGTCTTTCAAAATTGGTCAAAGGTGTTTCATGTGCATGTTGATGCCTCCTGTACTGCGATCGAAGCTATTTTAACACAGCCAGGAGCTGGAGAGATTGATTACCCTATTACCTATGCCATTCAGAAACTCTCAAGAGTAGAACGAGATTATTCAACCACATAAAGGGAAGGATTAATGATGGTATATTCACTATAGAAATTATGCCACTACTTGTTAGGAGGCCATTTTAAGATGTTTAATGATCATTCGACTTTGAAGTACTTGGTCAATAAGCTTGTGTTGGGGGGGAAGATCTACAGGCAGTTGTTACTATTCCATGAGTATGACTTTGAGATTATTGTGAAACCAGGAAGACTGAATGTTGGGCCAGACCATCTATCACGCATTGAGACTGGTGAAGAACCTACGAACTTGGAGGATGGATTTCCAGACACGCGGTTGTTTACGATCAAGGTGGTTGATTAGAATTTCCCTGATATTATTCAGTTCTTGACTACTAGACGCACCCCTGACGAATATACAGTTCAACAGAAGAAAGAGCTCACGGCACGCGCAATACACTTCACTATTATTGCTAGACAATTACACAAGATGGGTGTAGATGAAGTTATACGAAGATATGTTTTAGAGTATGAAAGACATGCAATCTTAGATCAAGCTCATGGAGGGGTTGCTAGTGGTCACTATGCAGGTAAGGAAACTGCATAGAAGATTCTACGAGCTAGGTTATGGTGGCCTACATTGCATAATGATGCCTATGCACATTACCGCGCATGTGATGTATGCCAGAGGGCTAGAAAGCCATCACGCAAAGACATGATGCCCTTGCATCCACAGACGGCGCTGCAAGCATTTGAGAAATGGGCTATAGAATTTGTTGGACCTATCAATCCTCTAGGCAAGAAGAGTGGTGCATGTTACATAATCACTGTGACAGACTATGTAACTAGATGGGATGAAGCTAAACCTGTGAAGGATTCTACTACAGATACAACTGTGAAGTTCATATTTGAGAATATTTTGACTCACTTTGGATTTCCTAAGATTCTAATAAGCGATTGGGGTACGCATTTTGTGAATGAAACCATTGAAGCATTGAAAGATGAATTCCAGATGCACCATCAGAAGAGCTCTCCCTATCATCCCCAGGAAAATGGTGCGCTGGAAGAATTAAATAAGATATTGGAGACTGCGCTTACAAAGGTGTGCAATACTAACCGGAATGATTGGGATGAGCATGTACTCGCACTTCTTTGGGCATATCGAACCACATGTAAGAAGCTGACTGGTATGAAACCTTTGAGGATGGTATACGGGTAAGAAACTGTATTTTTGATGGAGTTCATTGTTCCCAATCTGCGCATTGTAGTATTCACAAATATGGCAGAAGCATATGCTATGGAGGAATGATTTTCACAATTGGTTGCACTGGAAGAAGATCGCTCTATTGCCAATTATCTCCAACAAGTTCAGAAGGTGCGTGAGAAATCATGACATGATAGGCACATCAGGAAAAATGTGTTCAAGGAAGATGATTTGGTCTTGTTGTATGACAACAAGTTTTCACGCCACCCAGGGAAGTTGAAATGCATTGGCTAGGGCCATATATTGTTAAGGAGATCACTGATGGAGGTGTAGTGCACCTAGTCACATTGAGTGGAGAATATCTTCCTGGGTATGTCAATGGAAGCCGATTGAAGTTGTATAGGGATGAACCTATGCGCACCAAATGACTATATGGCTACAGTATTGGACCTGTGTAGACGGGATGATGGATAAGCAGGAAGGTGTGATGCGCACATGGCAGTTGCGCGAGGAGGTTGATGGGGTTGCAGAAGTGCCAAAAACTAGCCTTTAAAAAATAGTAAATCTCGAAAAGACATCTTTATTACTATTTACGGGAGCGTCTAGGTTGAATTTAATGAAGGGATTTTGCCAGATTTGGGACCGTTTTGTCATTTATGGAGACACATTAATGCATAAGGAACAGTTGAAGATGCATTAAAAGTATAAATATGACCTATGGGGTCGCAATAGTTCCCTTTTATTTTTAAGTGAATTGTATGCTCTGAGCTCTTTGATTTCCACAACATATTGATTGTCTATGTCTGGTTTGGATCCGAGATTCAAGGAGGAGTTTCACTGTAGGGGTTTGGGTTACGAAATTCCACCCAACATGATGACTACACGCCCTGGAGATGACACTGCTGTGCCAGAGGTTCCTGTTGCAACAATTTCTGAAACACCTGTGGCCATGAAGTCTAAGAAGGGTCAAAAATATGGGACCAGGAAATCCCCGAGGGAAAAGACTCCAAATCCATGCTCTAGTGTGGATGAGCACCAGAAAAGAATAATGACGGAGCTCCCTAAGACAATTATGGAGGAAGAGGAGGATGTGGTCGAAGTGGCCCCATTATCATGGTTTCAGACCTATGTCGCACTGCGCAAAGCATCTGTAAGAGTTCCCAAAGATATTGACAAGGTGTGATCGAGTATCAATATGCAATTGATTCTGGAAAACGTCCAGGTGGAAGGGGACATGTTTGCAAAAGTGCCGCAGTTGAGAATGGAGGATTGCGACATCACAGATATCGATAAGTTTCCTAAACTTGTGCCGGAGCTCTAATTAGATCATGTCCAATATGAAGGAGGAATCCTGCGCTTAGAGTCAAAGAGATGGGTGTTGGGTCAGCACAAGGCAGGCCTGTTGAATTTATTACAGATCCCTTACTTCGGGCACTGCCCAATAAACGATATATGTGTCTGTTAATTACTCGCGCTCGTGCATGATGATGCACTGTGGTTGGGAGTGTGCATTCCCATTGATGCTACGATAATCCATAAGATCATTGGCCTACTTGTTCAAGGTGCAGATCCAATAGCTGACTTTGGAGGAAAGGCACAAGAAAAGGTGGTTGTAGAAAAGATCAAAGAAAAATACCAAGTCTCGTGCAAGAGTAGAGGATTCTTCATTAGCATGATAAATGATCCTATTTTTCATTTTGGAATGCGTAATCTACAATTGTTCACACTATTTATGCAAGGAGTTTTTGGAGAATATGCACGAAGCGCAAGAGGAGGGCAAGCAATTTTATTATTCTTGGCTGCTATTGCTAATCACCTTAATTGGGTTGAAAACTATAGAGGAAACAAAATTTCCTAAAATAGAGCCACAAATATTTGAGGCCACGCGGTACACTACACTCTGGAATTCATCAGATCTCGCGTGTGTCATGGAGAATAAGATCTTGGGAATTTTTTGATGCCTCGCTCTATCAGGCATCGCAGTCTAAGCTGAGGCTATCTCCGACATTGTATGATCAACATAAAATGAGAGAAGATTTAAAGGCCACTTTCCACAATATGCATATCCGCGCAAAAGGCACAGTCGAGGGATTTTGGTATGAATTACCATATCTTGTCATGGAGCATGATCTGATATGTGTCACTGCAGCATGGCAGCCAGCATGGCTGGAGCCCAGAGCATCAACGTCTATTCCTAAAACACCGACTAAGATGTGCATTGGTACCCAGCCAGAGAAGACAACATAGAAGGCAACTGAGAAGAAAAATGAGAAGACATCAGAGAAAGAAGCCACGCCAACAAAAACTGGTGAAAGAATTGATATGGAGAAAGACATTGAACTGAGAATAATGGTACTGCATCAAAAGACACGAAAGAGAAAGTGGAAGCGCAAAATTCTAAAGGAACAAAGCACGATTCTCAAGCTGCTGGCAAATCGAGGAAGAAACAAAAATGATCTAAAGACACTAGAGAAGAGGTAATAACGTTGACCGAACATGACCTGAATGAAATTGCAAACATGGTCACGTATGCAATAGAGGATAGATGGACAAATGTGGAAGTGAAGTATAAGACTGTGCTTGAGGTCGTGCAGGTTGGCATCCAGGAGTTAAAAGTACAAGCGAGCCTGCTTCAGGTGAGCTTTTCTCAAGCGAGCTAGATGAAGATAGGTGCACATGTAACCAACCCAAAACCGCTCAACATAGCATTAATAGCAACCGAGGATGTTCAATTTATTCAAATCCCAACGCTGACCATCCATGTAGACCCCAGCTGACGCACCCAGTTCAAAGGTTGTGGTGATATTAAATTAAATTTGTTTATTTTACCTACAAGGAAGCTACATATGATACACTCTATGATCGTGGAT
Source organism: Pinus albicaulis (assembly GCA_034641835.2). Taxonomy (NCBI): domain Eukaryota; kingdom Viridiplantae; phylum Streptophyta; class Pinopsida; order Pinales; family Pinaceae; genus Pinus; species Pinus albicaulis. Next base: position 951,646,106 of record CM076570.1, read on the forward strand.
GAGCTTGAATTCCGTGAGGCCCATGCTCAAACAACTACTGTAGAATCAAAGAAGTAGGCCAAAGAAGCACAACAAAAATAACAAGTAGTGGAGTGGAGGAAGCCTGCCGCGCAGTCGAAGCTCAGCGCGCTACACTCGAAGAAAAGATCCATCAATTTTGCAGTGAAGTACAATAAATCCTTGCCATAACTACCCCAAAAGAGAAGCTAGAAGGATTGGCTGTCGCATTGAAGGATTTGGGCGATGAAGTCCAAACGGTCCGTGCTGAGTTCGAACACCAAATTGCTGATTTGTAAATGAAGTTACAGCCTGAAACCCTGCTTGAAGTCAAAACCAAGCGAGTTGCTGAAGTGAAGCAGGGCACCAATAGTATTGTTGCCACAGTCACACAGTGTGACAAGCTTTTGGGTGAGGCCATGGGTGTCTGGACTTCGGTTCAGAATGACCCTGTGGCACAGTAGCTGCTAAATGAGTTGTGCATATAGGATCTACAATTTGTTGAGATCAGAACGACAATGCCCACTCTTGATCTTACACAGCACCTTGCTCGCCTATAGGAGGTCCGGGTAATTCAAACTGAGATCGAGGAATTGCGTTGAAAAGAGCAGCTGCTGGAGGCAAGAATGCAACCATGGACTAAGGAGGCTCTCTAGCTATCACATAATTTTGACAACACATTTAAGGCCATTCAAAAGACGCAGAGAAGTATCGATCTGGCCACTGAATTTACCACCATTGAGAAATTGTTTCTCCAAGCACAGGGTGTTGCTGTGTAGAGTCTGAAAATGGTGCTCCCTCTCAAATCTTCCGTCACTGCTCTCCAAGCCAAGATGAAGGAGCAGACACCACAATGACTCGTGACGAGTCACATGTTTGTGTTGGGGGCCTGTTGGAGCAGGGTCCCTTGGGGTACACTTTTTGATGTCTTTTTATATAAGTTTTGTATATGCTTGTTGCGTGGATAGGTCAAGGGGCTTTGGGGCAGGTCAAAGTCCCTCTTTTATGTAAAATGGTTTTAAGGGTAAACTATGGGCCTCAAACCATGGTTTGAGACCATAATATCTACGCGCTAGATTGGATATAAATAGATAGATCGAGTCTAAGGAAGTAGTCAATTATTATTCAAGTTTGGATATAAGTGTTATGCATCTGTGATGCTTTTGTAAGGGTTTCAGTCTGGGTTGTGTAGAAAGGCTCCTGTTGGTTGTGTGCGCAGAGACCTAGTCCTGGCTGTGTGCAGACCTTGCTAGCTGCATGCGCAGAAGGGTAATGTGTAAGGGAAAATTCTGATGTATTGAATTTCTCTAAATCTAATACAAGGATTGATTTTGGCGAAAGCACTGTGTTATCTATCTGAGTTATCTGTTTACTGTTTTTGTCTTAATATCGCTTTAGTTTTGTTATTCTTACTTGTATATGCGTGAATACATCTGTTATTTATGCATGGAGTTATATTGATGGTTGAATACATGGATGAATCCGCTTAAGTGATTACGCATTATATAAATCTAAATCTGGTTTTGTTATGATATATCTGTGACGAAGTGATTTGCGATTCTATTTTGTGATCTGATAAGTATTATTCTATAGTTGCACATATCTGTTAAGATATGTATAAGTTCTGCAATCAATCTGTTTAGGGCCACTACATTATTTTCTTCCTCAAGGTGCATAAACCTGGTTCCAACACCCCCCCATATTGCTTCGGGTGAGACTTTGATCTGTGCAAGAAGGTCATTGCCAAAAGGGCCAGTAGTTGGAGGGTTTGTTGGTTGCACGATAAACTCTGAACATGGGTTAGGACTCCTCAAGCCAATATATATATAACAAGGATTTTAGAGCCTAATAGTTGAAGTACAATTTTAATGTACTCATTCATTTATGCTTTAGAGAGGGTATTTGGAATGAAAAATAAAGCATGAAAAAAAAATTCCATTATTTCATGTAAGACAATTTAATATCATTAATCATTTACGTTCAATATAGAAATGGTGGTAATATTATTTATCATTGACATGTTGATTTTATCTTGTCCTACAAATTGTTGTAATGTGAGATTGTCCTGATGATGAGTCTAGATCTAGACTCGAAACGTAGACTGAAAAATGACTACTGTGGATATTCCGAGTCCTACATCTGAAAAAATACACCACAGAAACCTCCAATCTAGCAAATTGTTGTAATATTCTTTATTTTTGACATGCTTTCAATGTGTAACACTTAATCATCCAAATAAATGGATCATCTTTTTTCACTTTATGTAGGCATATTGGAGCAGGGATTCCTTGGATGCTTACTCTCAAGAGATTTAGGGCTTCATCATTAAACCACATCAACTAAGATTTTTTTTGAAAAAACAAATTCACCTCTTTTCACCATCTATACTAAGTTTGATTTTTATTCTATTTTTTAAATTTAAGAGGAGATAGGTAACTATAAAATCAAAACTGACAACCTAGCCTCCTCGAGGTTGAACCCAAATTTGTCATAAAATTATTGTCTTGTCAAAATATCTCTGATAATTTTTTTTGTCTCTATACATATCAACAAAATATTAATTTCCCTTTAGATCAACAAATGATTCAATATGATCACTAATATTTTTATTATGTTTATAGTTTGTCATATCATCAAAGTGGCTAGATATAAGACTAAGAATGTTTCCAAGCCTATTAAATGTCTGTGGTATAACTATAATTTGAACCTGCAATATCCTCTTCTTGATACCAATATTCTTTGCTACCTCCACTTGAACAGGCTGTGTGAGGCTTCTAGCAGTGCACAAACTTTTCACGTTTTCCTTCTAAGGCTCATACAAATTTATGGAGCAATGTCTGGGTGTAGGTGCTTGGATTTCAAAAAAACTATAGCAAAAAATCATATTCATATGTATTGAGAACAATGTTCAATGTTTTAGTGTACTAAAAAAATTATATATTTTTACCAACCTTTGCTACTAAACCAAGACATCTACATTAGTGAGTTTTTGTCCTAATTCATTCAAGTATTCTTTGTTTCTATTCCCATTGTTTTTTTTAAAACAATTGGAACAACCTATTTACAAAATTTATAGAATAATTCTTTGAAAACCCACTATCCGCAACCCCTAATTCTTGAAGGAAAATTGTAACATAGTGATCGTTGTACACATGAATGGGCTCTTCAATAATCAATCCCCCACAAGATAAGAATTTTTTCCAAGTAATGGTCACAAGGCTCTACATGTACATGCCAAACCATCACCAAATTTATTTTATGTATATAATTCACTTAAATTAAGGTTGGCTCCAACAACAAAAGATGATTCTTTTTTTGCCCCAACTTGGGTCAACCCAACAATGTCCTTTAATTATAAAATATACCAACATCTCATCTATTCCCATGGTTCAACTCCAATGTATTATTTAGTGGCATTGATACACTATTTTGTTGGCTGGCCTTGCCTAAACCTTTTAAACACCATACAACTTATATATGTATACCCTCAAGTCATTTTAGCTTTGATTTCCTCTAACTTTATCTGAAGCTAGTTCACTGCAAATTTCATGCTTTCCTAAGTATCAGGTCACATTATAGCTCTAACTTTATAAACATTTGAGAACCCCAAAATATCCAAAAGGTATCCTTGTAATAATCAATCACAGACTTTTCAAGACCTTATAATAGATCACACACTAATACAAATGGGGCCAAAATCCCACGATTATTAGGGAGATATGTGACTTTTTGCATTGACTATCCAACACATCAGTGCTCATCCAATCATTGCTAGAATTCTATCGACTAGTCGACAGTTTAGTAGTAGTCAGATATTCGACGTTACAGATGTCGATTATACAACACATAAAAGGGCATTAAAAATCAATGTTTAGAAGCCGGTTTTGTGACGCTAAAAATTGTCAAATTTTGACAGATCAAATGTCAAATATCCAAAAGGTTTAGCACCAGCCTGTAATTGGATATTGGACACATAGGTCATTTTGTCTAATGGGAAAAATCAATGTTTAGGCGTTAGGTAATTGATGGTATAGCTAAACTGTGTGACATGAGTGTTATCTCTTCGATGCTCACATGCCGTCGGTAAGGCGTCAGATATGTGACAGGCGAGAGTTCTCTCTCATGGGAGTGTTAAATTACCGACACTTCTATCCATCGATTCTGGCGTCGATTATCCGATGAGTACTCCGATTGATAGTCATCGAATATTCAACGACGAACTTTATCGTCGCATATTTGACGAAGGTCTGCGTTTTAAAAATATATATAATATATATTCTTGGCATAAATTATTTATACGGAAGAAAATATATGTTACTCGTGGATTGTGGAGCCCTTATAAGATATAACCATCATGGATCTTTAACATTATATCCATTGTTATTTTATTTTTGGATCAAATCTTCAAACCTATGCAGAGGTTCCGGGGAACCCCTCTTGTGAAGTAACTACGAGAGAGAGGAGTAAAACTACATAATTGAGATCAACACTTGGGAATTGTCACCTCTTCCTCCAGATAGGTCCGCCACGACTAATATGGGAATTTTGTCATTGTTTATTTGTTTGGATATCATCCAAGATGATTATAGAATTAATTTGATTCATTTCATAAACGCTGATGACATTTTTGACATATTTTAGATGATTAGTTGCAAGGAGGTTCCCACTTCTTTTCTTTAGAGAGTTAATCTAGAGGATGACAATGCTACAACATTATTGTACTCTACCAGATATCAATAGTTGATTAGGAGTATTTTATAGCTTACACATTCTATAATAATCATCTCATATGTAGTTGGGGAAATTTCTGGGTACATGCATGAGCAATATGAGCTAAACTAGAAACAAGCTAAGATGATTCTTAGACATGTGACTACAAGTTATGGTTTACACTATGCAATAGGGTCTTCCTTGGATATTTTTGGTTATGTAAATTCATGTTAGGATAGTGAAAAAACATATTCAAACCCATATTAAGATATGTTCTCTACCTTAGTTTTGATCCCATGTGTTGGTCAAGCAAGAAGCATACAACTACTGCTCTTTCAATAGTAGAGGAAGGCTATAGGGGTGTAATGAAAATTTTTATTCCATAAGACATTTTGGTAGATATTAGTGTACAAGTTAAACTTCCTATAGTGATATAATGTTTTAACCAAAATACACACAAGTTTTATAGACACCGAATTTAGAGACAACAAACCAAGCACATTAATTAGGTTCACATGCACTACATAAGAGAGAAGATGAATTCATGAGTAATTGATATGAAGTATTTCCATTATTTTGAGTATTATATAGACATCTTCACCAATATTTTCATGCAACAAGGATTCACATCTTTGTGAGAGCTCTTAGGAGTGAATGACATAGGTTCTTAGTAGTTGAACTTTTTGATAGAAGCTCTCTTATTTTGAGTGGTGGGGGGGGGGTTATTCCCTCTAGATTTTTCCTTCTTAACTAAAATTATATTTTATTTATGTTGTATATTAGTACCTAATATGGTTGAAAATTTCCAAGACTCATTAACTATGATACTCCTCAATTATGCTTAAGGGGGGGTTGTTGGCACCATTTTGACTACCATCAAGATCATCAAATTCAGTATGCAATTGCAAATATTTCAATATTCTATTACAAGGTATATCTACAAGTGAGAAGAAACTTAAGAAGGTTATATTGGCTGCAATTAGGTTCTCCTCAAGGGTTCATAGATACAATGACTTGGATTGCTTATATACCTATTTGTGTTGATATTGTGCTCGAGAATTGCAGAGAGATTCACTCTCCCTTTTGTGATCACTACTAAAGTTGAATGAGTACATTTTCTGAGTAGTTAGTTGGTTATTACATTGGTTACTTCAACCCTCCTTGACAATGACTTCATAAATTCAATTCAGACCTCTTATTCAGACTGTTCTTGGTGGAAAAAAGTGACATCTCAACTAACAAATACGAAGTCAACCAAAAAATATGAGGTCGACCTGGAGAGGCCTAGTCAAGCCCTTGGAAGACTATATAAATAGGAATACTTATAACTCCTAGAAGAGCCTACCATAAAGAATGCAATATCACAATATATATCACTAGTAGAAAATGATGAAATTAATGACTATGTGACTAAAAAATTTGGTTGTTGCAATTATTTCAAGTGAATTACTACTAAATCTGAGAAATTTGAAGTGACCGAACTAAAAATGACTAACTTGAATGACTAAATTATTCTAGGAATAAAATATACAACTAGTTAATAAGTGACTAAACTAAAAACGATTAACTTAAATGACTAACATAGTCTAGGAATAAAATATACGATTAGATAATAAGTGACTAAACTAAAAATGACTAACTTAAATGAATAATTTAGTCTATGATTAAAATAAATGACTAGATAATAAGTGGAAAAATTAATAATGATTAATGTAAATTACTATTATAGTCCAAGAATAAAAATATGACCAAACAACAAGTACAACAAGTATATGAATTAGTCATTTATGTTAGTAATTTTTAATTGTGGACACACTATTTGTTATGGGTTTTTTGTGGCATTGTTACATACCATGGTTGATTATTGCACTAGATTCATAGAGAATGATTTCATTAATTTGAATTCAAATTATGTTGATTTATACATGGTCAATTGATATAAATCTTGTAACCTAAAGCCATATCATTCTATTAGCATACACGCATTACAAAAATGTTCACGAATTCTAATAATGCATTCACATACTTAGAATGTGAACACACTATTACTAGAAAGCCATACATACTAACAATTCTCGTGGCTCTTTAATTATGTAGAATAACATGCCATGGCCCCCATATCCAAGTTGAAATCTGAATATCCCTTTAAGAGTATCCATGTAGTTTTTTGGGGGTTAATTCATGTTCCTTGACCTCAAGAAGCTTTAATTAGGGCCTAAGGCCCTCTTTTCTCTTTCCCTCAAGAAATTACATTCCTCAAGACCCATTATTACCAGGTAAACCATATCCACAGTGACAAAGATTCCCCATATAGGCCAAATATCCCGTAGAGATGTTCCGTGTAGTAATTAGAATACTTGTTCAAGAATATTGATAATGGGAATATTAAAATACGACCCAAGCACCTTATGATACTTCCTTGACCATGGTTAAGGCCCCAAGTGCCATACATGGTGCAAAAAGACTCCTAATGATATTAAGGCCAAACTTAAAGGCCCCAAGAACCAAATATGTCACATAAAACCTTCAAATAACATCCATATCACACCTAAAGACTAGGTATATCTTAGATAGGATATGTGTGCCCGTTTGAGGCCTTATTCATGTCCCTTGAACTGAAGAAGTTTTGTTTAGGGACTAAGGATCTTATTTTCCTTCCATATATCCATTGTAGATGCCATAAAACCCATCCTTATTATGTAAAAAAACTAGTTGTTCCCATATTTCCATTCTAATATTATGTTCAAGGACATTAAATATGAGAAAGACTTGTTTTAGGCATAAGGCCCTTTTTCATTCCTTGGCCAAGATATAAGACCTAAATCCCATATATGATGTGGAAAACCTCATAATGGAACCCTTATCCTAGATGGAGGCCTAAAATACCTCAAAGATGATTTATATTGTTATTTATGGTATTTTTCATGCAATGTGAGCCAAAGAAGTTTCATTTTGGGATTGAGGCCATTGTTAGATATTAGACATTTTTATTCCATAAGACATTTTGGTAGATATTAGTGTACAAGTTAAACTTCCTATAGTGATATAATGTTTTAACCAAAATACACACAAGTTTTATAGACACCGAATTTAGAGACAACAAACCAAGCACATTAATTAGGTTCACATGCACTACATAAGAGAGAAGATGAATTCATGAGTAATTGATATGAAGTATTTCCATTATTTTGAGTATTATATAGACATCTTCACCAATATTTTCATGCAACAAGGATTCACATCTTTGTGAGAGCTCTTAGGAGTGAATGACATAGGTTCTTAGTAGTTGAACTTTTTGATAGAAGCTCTCTTATTTTGAGTGGTGGGGGGGGGGTTATTCCCTCTAGATTTTTCCTTCTTAACTAAAATTATATTTTATTTATGTTGTATATTAGTACCTAATATGGTTGAAAATTTCCAAGACTCATTAACTATGATACTCCTCAATTATGCTTAAGGGGGGGTTGTTGGCACCATTTTGACTACCATCAAGATCATCAAATTCAGTATGCAATTGCAAATATTTCAATATTCTATTACAAGGTATATCTACAAGTGAGAAGAAACTTAAGAAGGTTATATTGGCTGCAATTAGGTTCTCCTCAAGGGTTCATAGATACAATGACTTGGATTGCTTATATACCTATTTGTGTTGATATTGTGCTCGAGAATTGCAGAGAGATTCACTCTCCCTTTTGTGATCACTACTAAAGTTGAATGAGTACATTTTCTGAGTAGTTAGTTGGTTATTACATTGGTTACTTCAACCCTCCTTGACAATGACTTCATAAATTCAATTCAGACCTCTTATTCAGACTGTTCTTGGTGGAAAAAAGTGACATCTCAACTAACAAATACGAAGTCAACCAAAAAATATGAGGTCGACCTGGAGAGGCCTAGTCAAGCCCTTGGAAGACTATATAAATAGGAATACTTATAACTCCTAGAAGAGCCTACCATAAAGAATGCAATATCACAATATATATCACTAGTAGAAAATGATGAAATTAATGACTATGTGACTAAAAAATTTGGTTGTTGCAATTATTTCAAGTGAATTACTACTAAATCTGAGAAATTTGAAGTGACCGAACTAAAAATGACTAACTTGAATGACTAAATTATTCTAGGAATAAAATATACAACTAGTTAATAAGTGACTAAACTAAAAACGATTAACTTAAATGACTAACATAGTCTAGGAATAAAATATACGATTAGATAATAAGTGACTAAACTAAAAATGACTAACTTAAATGAATAATTTAGTCTATGATTAAAATAAATGACTAGATAATAAGTGGAAAAATTAATAATGATTAATGTAAATTACTATTATAGTCCAAGAATAAAAATATGACCAAACAACAAGTACAACAAGTATATGAATTAGTCATTTATGTTAGTAATTTTTAATTGTGGACACACTATTTGTTATGGGTTTTTTGTGGCATTGTTACATACCATGGTTGATTATTGCACTAGATTCATAGAGAATGATTTCATTAATTTGAATTCAAATTATGTTGATTTATACATGGTCAATTGATATAAATCTAGAAGTTTACTCTAAAGCCATATTATTCTATAGATACATGCATTACAAAAATGTTCACGAATTCTAATAATGCATTCACATACTTAGAATGTGAACACACTAATACTAGAAAACAATACATACTAACAATTCTTGTGGCTCTTTAATTATGTAGAATAACATGCCATGGCTCCCATATCCAAGTTGAAATCTGAAAAACCCTTTGAGAGTATCTATGTGGTTTTTTTTGGGTTAATTCACGTTCCTTGAACTCAAGAAGCTTTATTTAGGGCCTAAGGCCCGATTTTCTCTTGCCCTCAAGAAAGTACATTCCTCAAGACCCATTCTTACCATGTAAACCATACCCACAGTGACAAATATCCCCCATATAGGCCAAATATCCCCTAGAGATGTTCCGTGTAGTAATTAGAATACTTGTTCAAGAAGTTTGATCATGGGAATATTCAAATATGACCCAAGCACCTTATGATCCTTCCTTGACCATGGTTAAGGGCCCAAGTGCCATACATGGTGCAAGAAGACTCCTAATGATATTAAGGCCAAACTTAAAGGCCCCAAGACCCAAATATGTCACATAAAATCTTCAAATAGCACTCATATCACACCTAAAGGCTAGACATATCTTAGATAGGATATGTGTGCCAGTTTGAGGCCTTATTCATGTCCCTTGAACTAAAGAAGTTTTTTTTAGGGACTAAGGATCTTGTTTTCCTTCCATATCCATTGAAGATGCCATAAAACCCATCCTTATTATGTAAAAAATACTATTTGTTCCCATATTTCCATTCTAATGTTTTGTTCATGGACATTAAATATGAAAAAGACTTGTTTTAAGCACAAGGCTCGTTTTCATTCCTTGACAAAGATATAAAACCTAAATCCCATATATGATGTGGAAAACCTCATAATGGAATCCTTATCCTAGATGGATGCCTAAAAACGCTCAAAGATGATTTATATTGTTCTTTATAGTCTTTTTCATGCAATGTGAGCCAAATAAGTTTCATTTTCAGATTGAGGCCATTGTTTTCATCCCTTTGCAATGGTACAAGCTCTCAATTTTGTCAAAGATCTCCATTGGGATATAGTTAAAATTGGATTTGAGTTTGATGTCTTTATTGGGAGTGCCCGCATAGACATGTATGAAAAATGTAGTAGCTTAGTTGATGCAGGTAAAGTGTTTGATAAAATGTCTACAAGAATGTCGCCACTTGGAATGCAATTATTACATCATATGACATGCATGGATGCGACAAGAAGGCCCTCAACCTCTTTGAAAAAATGAAACACTCCAGCACAAATCTGAACTAGGTAACATTTGTTGGTGTTCTCTCTGCATGTTTCCACACAGGCCTAGTTAATGAAGGTTGGTGATACTTCAATTCCATGAGCACGGATTACCACATTACACCTGAAATGGAGCAATACTATTGTATGGTTAACCTTCTTGGTCGAACTGAGTGCCTGGATGAAGCACATGAATTTATCAATAAAATTCCAATAGAACCTGGCATTGTTGTGTGGAAGTCTTCGTTGGGTGCTTGTAGAGCCCATGCCAATGTGGAGCTAGGAGAAAAAGTGGAAGAAAACCTTTCTAAATTGAGCCCTATGATTACCGGATCTTGTGATGTGTTCAAACATTTACGATGCAACTGATTGGTGGGACGATATTGAAACAGTATGAAAATTATTGAAACCAAAAAGAGGCATGGATGTAGCTGGATTGGGATGGATAAGTAGATGTATAATTTTCTTGTGGGAGAAAGGTTATATATCTATCATATAAAATTTCTACAGATTTGGAAAGATTCCTTGGAATAATGAAAGGTAGCAGGGTATGATTCTCACACGATTTGAACTAATGTTGTGAAGGAAAAGCTGAAGCAAAATATTATTGTCAACGTGGTGAGAATATGACATTTGCAATTGGTCTTTTAAACACAATCCCGGGACACCTATTTGGGTCATCATAAACTTTGAGTATTTTTTGATTTCTACCCTAATATATTGTAGAGAAAAGTTTCAGTGTTAGGGTGCCAATCCTCTCCAACATTTCAAAGCTATTGTGGCGATTATTGGAAATAGTAAGTGAACTATGATGTCCTCATATGCATCATTTTTCCATGTTAAATAATTTTCATCTCGTATAATATTTTGGATATGGTGAGATGAATTTAACAAACCAATATATACAGTGTGTATAAAAATAGTTGATTCATAGCTAGTAATCCAAGTTTATGATAAATATTTGGTGTATTTCATAGTAGCTTAATCCTTTAAGCTAAAGAATCGGATGGGCATAAAAAATGTTTGCAATGAATTCCATTGGTTTCGTTAATGTACTGTTAAACAATATTTTCATAAACCATTAATTAATTGGTCAGATATGCTTGAAATGAGTCACTGAGCCAAAAATACTCCCTTTTACCAATTTTTGAAAAATTAATGGGATGTTGAAAATGTCGAGATTAGCCAGAGTGGTTTTATGGACTGTTTTTTGTTGCTGTTTATCTTGTTACACGGAAATTTGCTACCGTCCCTACCATTCCCCGTCTCTCACATTGGAGGGATTATTTTGTGACACCGACGAAGCGGTGATATAACCCAGAAAATACTTTCCGACATTCCCCTGAACATGTACTTTCATCCCCACAGAAGACATCTCCTGTGGAAAACCCTAAAAATACCCCTTTTTGCATTGGAGTGGGCGACTGGGTTCAAAAGGGTATTTAAATAGGGGAAAATCCTTTAAAGGGGTCGCGCCAATTGGCGCTGTCCCAGAGAGTAGCACTCGTGTTCAATTTAAGGAGTGTTTTAAAAAAAAATGAGCGTTTAGTCTAATTAGATCCAAGACGATATCCTCATCTTGAGTTGGGAGGTTTGGCTACAGATTTCCATAGAGAGGAAGTGGTTTGCCACCTCTCATGGAAGCTTCCTTGATGATAGGGCCAATCCCATGATTATAGGGATCCCAACTCCCCTTCCTCCATCTATAAAAGCTTGCTCATCTCCTTTGCAAGCTAGTCTTCAAGTTCCCAAATTCCCAAGAGCCTTATGTTGCAAGAGCCTCCATAACTCCCTTAAGGCTAAATCCAAGCAAGGAGACTATTTTCAAGATCCGAAGAAAGAGGTTTGTCCCATCCTTGACAGGATTTTTCAAGGCAGTATTCTGTGGCGACCCTCGGGAAGAATTCAATGGGGCTTTCGGTTTGTATTCCTCCGCTGATTGATTAATAATAAACGACTATTGGTTATGGTTCCACTCTTGTTGTTATTTATGATGATGAGTTATATCCTTTCTGACTGACATATAGTCGCATCTACTGGATTTTACACTTGCGTTTGTTTTTTTTCTCGCATGTGCAGGTGTCCATCATGGAGATCGTGGGGATCGTGATCTGCCAAGGCTAAGGAATGGGAGCGCTACCTCTTCTACAAGCAATAACGTTGGATTCCAGTTAAGCCTTCATCGCTGGTTGGTTTATTTGCAATTAGGAACTTGCACTATAGCATGAACGATTGTTTCTAGACCCCGTCTGGGCTAGTAGGGATCGCCTGTCCCATGAGGAGAGGTTACCTCACATTAAGCTATCTTTTGTCGAGTCGGATTTTATATCCTCACTGATTTTTGCCAAATTTATGTCGTGCAACATTGTTGTTTCAGATCGATCAGGTGTTTGATTCCTTCAGAGAGATGGAAGGGGAGAAGCCCAAGATAGGTATCATGTGGAATACAATGAAGTTATTTGTCAATGGAGTGTAACCTTGAGCTATCTCCAACAAATCATTAAGCATTTTAAAGGTGAATTGATCAAAACACTGTAACGAAACTAAAGGTGTTAAGAAATTTTCCTTTTCTATTGATAGGAACCTCTACAATGATAGACACTAATTCAATGCTCTACTCGATACTCAATTTTATCTTCTGCTTCCATTGATTTTACTAAATCTAGAACCTTAACGTTGTGCAAGTCCTCTTCCCATCTCTGAATAAGATGATTCATTTCCAGTAAATATTGCCCCAACATATCAAATTTCTCAACCAAACTTAAGTACTTACCTTGAATACCCTCATGTTTCCTTCTCAAATCTTCAATTGCTTGACTTTGACTCAAGTTGACAACATCTACTTATGAATTTGTATTGTACGCTGGTTGCTCATTCTAATATACACGAGCTCATGATTGAATAAATCAATGGAAATTATGCCTACATTTCTTTGAATCAGGTTGTTGTTGCTCAACATTTTGTAAATCTCAATGATTATAAATGGGCATGGATGAGGTATGTGAATAATCAACTAGAATTTTCCTTTAAAACTTGGGTTTTCTACGAATGCAATCTCTTTCCTTCTCCCCATCTCATTTTTTTCTAACTGAGATGGGTATATTTTATTTATTGGAAAGGTTTGGTTGGGTCAAGGCCAAATCAACCAACATTACATAGCAACTAGCCAACTTCTTGTTACAATTTATATCTCATTTCATGGGATGCAAGTTTCAAGGGGTCTTTCCTCATTTATGCTGAGTTCTCCTATCGAAAGAAGACATCCTTTGTTTGCCATACAGTCCCCTTCGTTGTTCAAGCTTCTGAGGATGTGGAAGAATTGATAGGAGGTGAAGTAGAGCAGCATAATATTTAGTCTTCGTAATGCCTTGTTGAGGACTGCGTTGTTAAAATGATCCTCCGTGTTGAGATTTTTGATAAGGATTTCTGAGTCGCCAAAGGCTTCGAATTCTTTGATGCCTCTATCACGTGCAATATGACAGGCTTTTAGAAGGACTAAAATATCTGCTTGGTTGTTTGTTCCCTACCCAAGTCCCCAACATAAATGATCTCTTCTTGTTCCATCTAGGGAATAGAGAACGCCACCTGCACATGCTGCCCCGAGGTTTCCCTTGGATGCACCATTAAAGAAGATCGTTGTTTTTCTCTTCTTCCTCCACCACACCTGGAAAATGTCATCTGGTTCTCTTATTCGCCATCTAGGGTTGGTAAAAGGAGAGACCAAGGGTTACTTTCTGACTTGAGGGGCAAGGGCTCCCATATAGTTCTTTTCTTCGGGGAGGTGAGGTTGCTACAACACAGATTCAAGGAGGAGAGATTTGGCTTTACCTGCAACCTTTTCTGGAGGACGAAGAGTATTGTTGAATATCTGCTCATTTCGAGCAAGCCAAATTTTCCAATAGACATATTTGGGAATGGAGAGACAGACTCGAGACCAAATTGACTTGCTAGGAATGCTATGTGGATAATGCTGGTTCTAGGAAGAAAAAAAATCAGACACTAAGATGTGTTGTGGAATAGATACCTGTAGACCGTGAAGGATGAAGCCCCATACCTCTTTTGCGAATGAGCAGTCTACGAAAATATGGATCAAAGTTTCACTGGAATTTCTATAGAGCATGCACCTGTGAGGGCCAGCAATGTTTCTTTTGGCCAGGTTATCCCCTGTTAGCACCTTATTATGCATTAGATTCCAGAAAAAGAAATTCACTTTAGGGAGTTCGAATGGATCCCAAACCTGATTCCATAGCTTGGGTGGCTGATTTCTTTCTTTTCGTGTTTGAAGAGCTCTATATCCTGATGCTGTGGTGTAAATGCCAAATTTTCCCCAGACCCAGCTGTCTATGGATTCCTTGTGAACAGGTGTGAGATCGGTCAACAGATTTTTGAGGATAAGCTGCTGTTGACGCAATTGCTCCGACACTCTAGGGAGATCCCAGGATTTACAACTCCCGTTATTGTCCTAGGCAGAGATTTCGTCAACTCTGGAGATTCCAGATTGGATCATCCATTCACGCAGGTATTTGATTTCATTGTTGTTGCTAAGGGGGGCATGGACCATTATACTGTCTTCCCAGAGTTTAGTTTTCTTACCATTGATCTCTATATTTTCTGCCAGCAGCAACCTTAGAGGGGCACCATGCGCATATTTGATTCTGAGTGTTTTGTTGACTATATGTTTTGGTTCGGCGTATATTTTCCACAAGATTTTGCAACCAAAAGTGAGGTTTGCAAGGTATGGATCACGAATCTGTAAGCCTCCATCATCAATTGGACGTTTGACAAGCTCCCAATTGGCCATATGGAATTTTTGTTGGTTTCCTTTTCCTCCCTGCCAAAGGAATTTGTGCAAGAGCTTGGAGATCTGTTCCATGATGTTTTTTGGAGCTAGAAGGAAGGATTCTTGATAGATGGGGAGTGCAAACAACACAGTTTTGATGAAAATTAATTTCCCCCCTTTGGTGAGCCAGTGTCCTCCCTAGGAGGCTATTTTGGTTTTGATTTTACTAATGATTTCAACCCACAAAGATCTTTTGTTAACACCAAGAGTTAAAGGCAACTCCAGGTACTTAATTTTTTCCCATTGGGAAAATCCAGCGAAGCCAAGATACTGCGAAATGCGGATAAGTTCATGCTGCTCAACATTCCATCCATACACTGCAATTTTTCTGTCATTAATTAGAGCTCCAAAGACTTTGTAGTAACTTTGAAGAAAAAAGTTGAAGGCTTTTTCTATTCTTGTTGAGGCACCTCCAAGAAGAAGAGAATCATCTGCAAAGAGGGCATGGTTTATGGGCTCCAAACCATTCGATATTCTTATGCCAGGAATATTCCCAGTGTTCATCTCCACTGATAGTTTCCTGCTGAGAGTATCTGCCATTAGAATTTACAGGAATGGGGAGAGAGGGAAGCCTTGCCTCAATCCTCTCTGTGCTTGAAAATATGATGCAAGGCGCCTATTGACTAGCAGTGCAATCCAAGGCTTTTTAATGCAAGCTTTTATTAGATTGACAAACTCAGGGGAGAATCCAAAGGAGAGAAGGACTTTGAGGAGGAAGGAGAGGTTGACCCTATCAAAGGCATTAGCCATGTCTAGTTTGATCAACATCCCCTTCTCTTTCTGCTGCTTGCTGGAGTGAATGACTTCTTGCACTTGAATTACATTGTCCAAGATGTGCCTGCCTTTAACAAACCCACCTTGAGACTTGGAGATTAGTCTCCCTGGTAGAGGTTTGATTCTATTTGCAAGGAGTTTAGCAAGGATATTGTAGGAGGCATTGCATAGGGGGATGGGTCTGAATTTTCCAAAGGTTTCATGATTGAATTCTTTCGGGATTAAGTCTAGGAAGGTTGAGTTGATGCCTCCCCCCACCTTTACTTTGCTCAGAAATCCTTTTATCATTTTCAGAAAGTCGGTTTTGATTACGTCCCAAAAGATTTTGTATAAGTGGATTGTGAATCCGTTAGGTCCACAGGCCTTGTTGGGTTCCATAGACCAGATTACTTTGATTATTTATTCTTCTGAGAAGGGTTTAGTGAGGGAATAGTTGTCTTTAATACTGACAAGGTGGGGAACGTTTGAAAGAAGGTCTACTGTATCCTCATCGCTATCATCTGTCCCTGGGCCATAGAGGTTTTTGAAGTGACTCTCTGTTTCTAATTTGATTTGATCAAACCATTTGCAAATCTATCCCTCAGCTGTTGTGATTTTTCGTGATGTGATTGCGGGTAAGGAAAGATCTGTATTGATGGTGGAAGAAGGAGGTGTTTCGATCCCCTGCCTTGAGCCACATGCTACAGGATTTGATTCTCCAGTACTCTTCTTCCATGCGGAAGGAGCGGTAGGAGGATATTTGGGCTTGTATCTCCTTGTCAAGCTCCTCAAAAGTGATGTTTTTTCCTTCATTTCCAGTTGCATGGTCTCCAATGACTGAATTTCTTCTATTCTCTGGCTAGTTGGGGTTTTGATGGGTTTTCTTATCCACTCTTTCAGGGCTTGCTTTGTGGCCTTTATTTTTTTCTCCCACACATAGCTTGGGGACCCTGTTATTGTCTTGGCCCAGGCTGCTTGAACAGTTTCAAAGAATCATTCTCTTTCAATCCAAAGGGGGCTGAACCAGAAGGGTATTGGGCCCAAGTCTTCTTCTGCTTCCACAAGTAGTTGAATGGGCTTGTGGTCCAAGGTCAGTTTGGGGAGGATTTTTGTTGAGACTATCATTTTTTCCATCAGTAATGTGCCTTGGACTAAGAACCTATCTAGATGGGCAAAAATATGGTCATTCCCGATTCTGTTGTTGGTCCAGGTGTATAGGCCTCTCACTGGGTTGAAATCAAGGAGATCCCACTGCTGTAAAAGATCTTCGACCAAGGGTAACATTTCATCTTGGTTGTTGTTACCTCCTCTATTATCTCTTGGTTTCATGACTATGTTTAGGTCTCCAGCCAGAATGATGTTTCTGGGGGAGTGAAGCACTAGAAAGGCAGAGAGAGAGTTCCAACATTCTCTTTTTTCAGTATATAGTACATGGACATAAAGATTGAACAAGGTGAAGGTCAACTTTACTTGTATGGTGCTTTAGCTCAGTGAAGATCCAGTGCTGGGTCTCATGGGAGTTGCATAGATGGAAGTGATATTCAGACCACAGAGTAGCTATTCCACCTAAGGAGCCCCTTGAGCTTACTTCTTTGCCTGTTTTTTTCTTCCACTTCGACTTGCTAATGTCAAGAAGGGAAAGCCCTTCGATTTTAGTCTCTTGGAGCATGAGGATGTCTAGGGGGTCTATTTTCAAGAGGTATTTGATGACTTCGATTTTCGATGGGTTCCCCAAGCCTCTGTGATTCCCAGAGATTAGATGCATTATTTACCGGTAGAGGGGTTAGTGAATCCTCCCTTGGGAGGCCTTGTTCTGGTGTTTCTCCCAATAGACATCTCTATTGTGGGTTGGATTCCTTGCATTTTTTGCCTTTATCCCTCCCCTTCCTTTACTTCTTTGTGAGATTTCCTTCCAGATATTTTCGAGGGCCTCTCAAAGGTCTCATCCTCTAAGGAGCAGGAGTTGTCTGCCTGATTTTTTCTTGTAATTTCTACATATGAAGGGTTAGAGGGGCTGCTTTGGGATGATCCAAGGAGGACTGTTTCTTCGCCATCTTTACTATAAGAGGGAGGTGCATTCTGTTCCATGCTGCCCGGGGCTATTTTTGGGGGGTCTGTAGGAGTGTTTTCCTTATCATTGGGGATTGTGGCCTCATCCAGGATGGGGATGGAGCTCCTCTCTTAGATCACCTGATTTTTTGTGGTGTTCACCTTTTTGGTACCTTTTCCACTTGCTTTTCACAGGGTTTCTTTCTAGACTAGGGTCCATTGTTCATCCTTTTATTTCTCACTATGTTCCTCGGTCTTTTTCTTGTAGTGTCTTGCGAAGTGTCCATGGCCATGACAATGTCTGCATTTGAAAGGGAGATGTTCATAGTCCAGCTCTTGTACATGGGACCAGCCGATGACTGTTAGTTTGATGGCTTCCGGCAACCCTTCTTCTAGGTCTACCTCGACGCAGATGCGGACACAAGAGCACTGGACTTTTCTAATAGCTTGGTCAATACATTTCTCGAGGGTATTACAAATAATCTGGAGGGACTTCTGATTCTAGCAATGCAGTGGGAGGTGAGGGAGATGCACCCATAATGGAACTACAGAGGGCACGTCTTGGGTGGGATCAAAGTCAGGCGACCACTTATTTAGGTATAAGCCTTGCGGTCCCATGAAGTATGGACCGTTCCTAAATATGATACTTCTATCCTCTGCACTTTCAAACAAAAAAACGAAGAAGCATTTTCCAACAAAATAACTTTTGATACCTTCTTTGATTAATGGGGTCTAGTACTTCCACTGCTTTGGGAGATGGCCATAGGCCCATGAAATTCCCTATGCGGCCTCTTTCGGCAAGATTCAGGGCAAATCTGCAAGTTTCTTCTTCTGGGAGAGCCACTGAGGGGATATTATCCATTTTGTTTCATGAACTTCTCCTGTATTGCTGTTGGAGGTTGTTTGCTACATGAGGTCACCAGGTTCTTGAAGTCGCTCACCTCTGGTGGTAATGGGAGGGGTTTGGATCCCCCTCTAGAGTCCATGGCAGCAAGGAGAAGCGGCTAGGTTGGCTGTGCACAGCAGCAAAAAAATCTTCTACTTTTTCAAAAGAGAGGGTAAAGATTTTGATTAGACCCCCATATCAACTTAAATATCTTATTTCCTAGCCTTTTCTGCTAAATATTCTTCAACATAGGCTATTATTTCTTGTCCAATATATGGGAAACATCAGGGAACGGTGTGACTTTCCCTTGAACGTTAGCTAAGTGTTATTTCACTTGACAAAGCTTGTCTTCCTTGATTTCCTTTTTACAATAGTTGTAATATTTTTTCCATCAATCTCTTCACAATGGTTCCCTAAGGTCTTTCACTTTCCCAAGGGACATGATAATGATAGTATAAAACAATGAAAACAAATATGCAGATACAAAACCCATCTTTCTTTATTTATGAAAACAAAAATCGATAATTTCAATAGAAAAAACAATGAGGGTTTGGGATATTGTTGACATACCTTTTTCTGGGCCCACAAATCATTTCACAAGTCTCCTCCAAGATTGTTGTGATATGTAGAAATCTAATGTAGATGTAAAATCCACTAAACACTCAAAAAGAGTGTTATTTTCACTTCAAATAAATTCTCTTCACCGTGGCTCCGCAATTTCCAAATGATCACAAATGATCAATGACATGTGTTAGGAAAATATAATGGGGGCATCATTATATAGTGATAAATAAGGGTTTGTGAGGGGGCTGCCTTTTCTCCACTGAAATAATGTGGAAGTAGGTCTAATGGGATGGGGACTGGTTGGGAACCTTTAGTTTGGGAAGCTGCAACCCAGGGGCATCTAAGCCATCAAAATCACCCGGGGATCACACCCGACCTGGGCCACACCAATCCTTAACATGTTTCGATTTTTTCCCATTGATTTCCATAACAATACACCCCATCACCATCTATTCTATGCCCCGTGGGTACAATATTCATTTTTTATTATAAATATTTATTTCTATAATTTTTCCATATTTATATTAATTATAAATTTTAAAATTTTAAATGTCTTTAATGTCTTCATTTGTAAGAATATGAGTAGTATTTACGTGAAATTTTTTGGAAAAAATTTCGGTTTATTTTCCAATTTAATTTGTCTAGAATATAGGGGATTCATTGAAATCACAACTTTGATAGGTTAACTCTTCACAATCCAAGTGTCCTAGGTGTTTTTGAGGATGTTGAATATGTAGTCAAAAGACCAGTTTAAACAACACAAATCAAGATTTGACTACATATTTTTTTTGTTTCATTCTCCCCAAAAATCCCCAAAAATAGCACTTAAAAATTACACCATAAGAATACAGGTCGTAATATATATATATATATATATATATATATATATATATATATATATATTCAAAACTTCCAATAAAAAATATTGCTAAAATAATTAACAATAATTAACAATAATTATAGTTATATTAGTTCAAAATTCCTATTAGCAAGATTACCATGAGAATTGTGTTTAAATCGCATTCCCGCTCAAGCCAATTTCAAAAAACATGTTAATTGGATAAAGAGGAATGACAATGCTCTAAAATATTTCAGCTTTTTTTTTGTATTTCTCTTGTTGAATTGAATCGAGTGAGGAAAAAAGTATTTTAAGTTCCAAGATTACTCATCTTCCCTCAAATTTTCCCTACTAATCTATAAAGGATTTTGAATTCCAGAGACCTGAAACATTGACTATTAGTGCTTGGCTCCGGGTTATTGTAATTAAGGTTTCTTACATATGAGCGGACAGATCAGATCAGATTCAATTTAGTCAATTTTGGGTTAGGGCTCTATTCTCTATTCGTTTTTAAATTATTTTGTAGTTTTTGGTTATTGCTGAATCAATAAATGCATTTCTTTGATGTTTAATTTGAAAAATTTAAAATAATATGATTAAACTGGGTATTTCGTTGGATTCCGCTAGCTGGGAATATGAAATTTTAGTCACTACTAGGGTTTGATGCGCAGTGGTTTTCAAATGGTATTTTGTTTGGACTTATTTCTATTGGAATGCCTGTGTGGATAGGGTTGACTTATAGGCCATATTTATGTGGCATAAGTAACAATTGAAATGTTTTATCCGTAACATGGGGTACTAAACTGATTCATATTCATATAGAGTAGATTAAAGAACATGTCTTTCTTTCTGGTTACAAACTATGGGTGGTCAAAGTGATTGAGATTTGAGTCCGAGGGCATCCTTCATAGGCAAGGAATCACAGTCAGATGAATAAAAAAAAAGTGGGTCATGAGATATTCCTATGTCACTTCAAGAGAGAAACCGAGTACTCCAGGAGTTGCTGCTGCTCATGCCGGTCTCGCTACTTTGCATGGCGTCATCCGTCAACTGGAACTGCCGGATAAATTTCTCGACCAATAGCTATGTCTGATGCCACTGTTCGTATTTTTCAGTATTCTCCTTAAAACCTTCAGATCTCTTTCTATATATTGAAAATAATTTCGATCAATAAAATACAATGTCACAAGTGAGGTCAGGGGTATGCAAACCCTTAACTTCTAACAACTTTTCCCAAGAAATAGGCTACAGGATTCCACCACAATTTGCAATAGATATGAGAATCACTGAAGGAAAGATCCATATCTACATACTACCTGGTTGCGTTTCGAAATACAACCACAAAACTTTGACAAAAACGAGAATCACACATCAAATCTAAACTCACACATATATGAAATAAAAAATTTCGAGAACACCGGGAGATATTCCGTGTGATCGAAGAACCGAGTACTCCAGGAGGTAGAGCCATTAGAGTCTCAGGAAGGGAAGGTGCCAGATAGATCCATTTAGGTTAGGAATATACTAGATATATAAATTATTCTGAGAGGGGTAAAGCCCCTCGATATGGGATCTGACGTCAACATCCTCCCCAATAAATCCTGGGAAATTGTTGATACCTTGCCCCCAGAGTTCACCATGCAGACCATAGAGAATTACACGGCAGAAAACAACATAACACAGGTAACTCATGCTGCATACATAGACATTGGT